>CABHPR010150148.1:0-22311 GCA_902168415.1 Peromyscus melanophrys
CAACCAGCTGGGAATCTAATCCTTGGGATATCAAAAGAATCTGCGTTCTTTCAGTCCATTCACTTTATTGTTCTAAGTTCTCCCTATACTCTTCTTTTCAGCTCTCATACTTAGCTCCTCTCTTGCCTGATGCTCTGTACCTTTTTCTGCTGTTCGCTTTGTTCTATCTTAGTTCTTCCCCGAGTCTCTGAAGTTTACAGTTTTTATACACATACACTCATACATTCAGCAATTCTCTGGCCAAAGCAAGGTCACAAGGCTTGAATTCTTTCAGAGTCATAAAACAAGATAAGAGTTTACACCAGGCAGTGACTGTCAAGCTGTCTTATGACTCAAGGAGGGGGTGACTTGTAAAAGCCTCAGTGAACTCTTAGAGGGAATAGGGTCAAATGAGAGGGAGAGAGACCTTAAATCAATTAGGGAAATCTAAGAAGGGAAAACAGGAATCCATGTGCATACTGCATTCCTAGGTATAGTTAGATAATAAGCTAATTAACAAACCAAGGTGGCAGGAAAAGGAGTTAAGATTTTGTTAGTTCGAGGTTAGCTTGGGACAGCACTTTTCCTATCTGCTGGTGGGGAGAGCCCAGGGCCTGCTTGTTCCATATCTGTATAAAGGCTGTGAATCAACAAATTCAGACATGTTATAATAAATACTATGTCCTTAGATGTCCGAGAATGTCTCAAATGAGATATTTTTGCCGGGACACTTAACACTGACCAAATGCTTGCCAATGAAGATAATTGCAGGAGGGCAGACCTCTAAGTTTACATTGGAGAAAGGAACAAAGACCTAGTTGTGGGAAACAGGTTTTGACTGTGTGACTGTTTTTCACACATAGCTGGGGGATGTTGTCCAAATACCCGACATGTATAGGGGAAATTGTGCCCAATAAATTATCAATCACACTATTAGAAGTTCTTGGGAAAAGAATCAAATGGGAAGGCTACAATAGCACACAAGGAATTCACTGCAGGAAACAGCTAATACATTCAAAAGGCAATATCACCAAACTCTTTGAGTTTTGGCTTCAACCTCCACCAGAGCCCCAGGCTCTAATGGGTCAGCCTCGTCAGTGCCAGCCGAGTTCTTGCTTCATAGTTCTGTGGCTCGCAGCACATCTGTCTCACGAAAGAATTAGTTTGACATAGCTAACTACCCCACTTGGTTTCTCTGGGATGTGTGTCTCCTTGTGGCTGTTCCACAGCAGACTAAGCAAGGCAGGGAGGGAACTTTGTAAGGAAGTGGTTGGAGACTCAGATTTTTCTCTGGGTGTAGTTCTGTGTGAACTACATTTGCAACAATCCCTTCCTTGTTGAATCATGACATCTTTGACACGTCATACTGTACTCATTTTTCTATCCAGATTCCAGCACAGAGCCTGGCATAAAGTGGATTCTAAATGAATGTTTGCTTAATAATTAATTTCTCTTTATTCTTAATCATCTTTCTTTGATGCCCTATCCTTGGTAAAAATCTTCTTAGCACTGTTGACTGTTTTGTTTGTTTGTTTTTTATAAATCTGCAGTACTTTTCCTGCTTAATGGCCACTTTGGCTTTTAATGCAATTTATTTATTATTTTTATATCCTTAGTACCAGCTAATCAGCACTATGAACTTTTATTGAATGAATAATATCAGTAGTAGTCCAGAATGCCCTGCTGAGTACAGCACATAATACACATAAAATTCTTCACCTTAACCAGAAAGCATCACAATAAACTTGTCTTCACTTTAAGTCAAATCTCAGTCTTCTGGGTTTGTCATGAGCCTCTATTCCAATCATATCTAATAAAGTTAGTTGATACTGGGTACATGTGACTATTCACAATTTAATTCACTAGAATTTAATAATTTCAAACTTAAGTAATTCTGTTTCTGGCCAAAATGAAGTAATAAGGAGTTTTTTGAAGCAACCAAAATAGTAGGCAAAATATACAAAACAGTAGTATTTTATTTAGGATATAACTCGAGGCTGAGAAGGAAGATAGTTGCTAAAAGATGGGAAACAAATCAGTTAAGCCCAATTGCTATCCTTTAGTGACCCGGAGGAGAGACACACAGCCTGGTCCTGGCAAACTTGTGTGAACGAGATGGAGGTGAAGCAACTAAGTTACCAGAGTGAACTCCTGAGAGTTGTAGAAGACATCCCCTCAAGTAGTTAGCAGAGTATAGACAGCACATGTTTGTGAAGAGACTAGCAGAGGCAGGAGACAGCCACTGGGGAGAACTGCAGTCTGAACGCCTGGTAGTTTCCTCAGCTTTAACAGGAATGCCGCCTGCTGAGGCCACGTTGCCATGGGCTTGATGACTTGTATCCTAGGAAGGTACTATGCCTTGCTTTGTCAAGAACAGTCCCATTTTGTTGCTGATACTGCCCTTTTCCGCTTAGAATGATAGATAAGTGAGATGCCATCCTGCCTTGGATGGTGCTTTTCACAGAGCTGTTGGAAAAGGAGATTGGAGACATAGTTGATGAAAATGTGCCTCTTTACACTTCTCTAGGTTTACCTTACAAATTTGAAGTCCAACAGATGTTAGAAGAACCGCAATGGGAATTAGTGTTTGAAAAGACAAGATGGATAATTGAAAAATACAGGCTTTCTCACAGGTATGTTCCTTGGTTTGTGGTGGCCCCACATTTACACTCTTTCTCATTAAACTGAATCAGAGAAAGCAAAGCCTAGATTTAATACAGACTCCTGATATCTGGCATCAGTGACAGTTTACTACACAACCAGTTCATCGGTTTCTTTTCACATGTCTTCCTACAGCAGTGTCCCCATGGATAGAATCTTCCGCCGGGATTCGGACCTAACTTGTTTGCAGAAAGTAAGCTGCCTTCCGTTTTAATTGGTTTCATTACTCAGATTCCAAAGCTGGTGTTCTTGGTGTGTTTTTCACCGTTATGTTTTATTGGCTGAGCTTATACATAGAAATAATACTATTTTAGAATGCATTTGTCATTGTTGACTGATACATTTCTTAGTGGGGTTACTATTGAGTACAATGAAGAACCTTTGATCTTTCTTTAAAATTCATAAGTACCATGTTTCCCTTTTAACCATAACACCTGGCCACTTTTTAAAAATACAGTATAAATCTAATTTAAGTTTAAGTGGTCATTTTGCTCTAACTTTGTCCTTGGAAAATAAGGATTTAGGTTCCCCACCCACTCTACCCCCCAAGCACCCGACCCCCCACGTACACACATACACATACTCCTGGTAAGATGAATAGATTGTCAACACTCTAGTTTTGTTTTAGACATTTGGGGATATTCTGAAAAAGTAAATATATTAAGTTCTTTTTGCTACATTTTCCTATATACTGTTGAAAGACCAATTTGTGCATCTCCACAAAACTGGTGAAGAACTATATACTTAGTTCTTCTTTCGTTCCCTTTCTCTGTCTCTTTTCTCTGCTTGGTTTTGGTGCTGGGGCTCAATTCTGAGCTGTGCATGTGGTCACCAGGCACTGTGCTTCATCCCTAGACCCACAGTCTTATGCGCTTCCTTGTTCTTGCTGTTTCTGAGTCTTTAGAGATGGCTCTGTAAATGTAACTGCTCAAGGGGCAAAAATCCTAGACTTGTCCCAAGTAGAGAGCATTGCTTGCACATGTGTGTGTCCTGTGGAGTTGTAAGGGGCTAAACTTAACCTTCAGCAGTGATTCCAGGCTGAGATTGTTGAGAACAGTATCTCTCCTTTGAGAATTAAGAAATCTGAGGTTTGAGAAGAAATTGTGACAGTTATGCAAGCCCTCTTAATACTTAAGTATTTAAATATAAAACTTTTCCTTTCAACTAGCTTTTGGAGTGTCTAAGGAAAACACTAAGCAAAGTAGCCAACTGCTTCATCGCTGAGGAATTCTTGACTCAAATAGAAAATTTGTTCCTTTCCAATTACAAAAGCAAGGAAGAAAATGGACCAGCTGAAGAGAACAGTACAAAGGAGTCGTTCTTGTAATTATTTAAAAGTAAGACGTTCTGTTAAAAGTAAGACGTTCTGTTTTAATCTTGGCATGCTACTGTAAATAATTGAGATTTTTTTTTAAAGCAATATAACTTTTTTTTTTTTACTCCATAAAATTCTAAACTTTCCCACATACATAATGGGAAAAGGAAGAAAGATAGGCTTATTCTCATAGAGTGGTAATCAAGAGTTCTTGTCTATGTTAAGCAATGTAATAGACTATGAAAGCTTGAGCAGTGATCGGCTTTACTGTGTATCCAGCTTGATCAGTAGACTTTGTCTATGTTTTCCTTCTTTGAAGTATTTTCTTTTTCATTTTGGCATCTTACCTCATTAGAAATACTTATTTTCTTCCATGTGCTCTGGTGGTGAGATTTGTGTTATTTGGATATCGCAGCTTACATGTAGTGTGACTTAATGTGGTTGAGAACTTCTGACTACTAAATCTAACAGCATGCTATAGAGTGCCAACACGGGCATAAGGAGAGGATCTTTAAACATTCAGACAAGAAAACAAAGGGGAGAAGAACCAGTTTTCAGTCCTGTTATTTGCTTTAGTTTTAGTGTGAGCCTTCTCAGTGATTTCAACATTTTAGATGATTGCCCAAGTGAAATCAGTAGCTCCAACTCTAATTACAGTAGTGTGATAAAATGTCATTGACCTGGACTTGGCAATGTAACCCTCCACCTAGCTTTTTTCCCTGCTGTCAAGAGAAAGAAACAAATCACAATAAAGCTTAAATCAGATGTTGGAGTTTTAGAAACAAAGAGATGCCAACTAGCATTTTACATATTTAAGCCAGTTTCGTACTTCCTGAATAAGAAATGGAGGCTAGTAAACCTTCATGGAGAGGACCAGCTAGTGTATTTCTGTTAGCTGGAGAACTGCTGTTTGCCCACCGTCCAGGCCTTCTTCATGGTGACAGTTTTGTTACCTTGAAACTGAGTTAAGACTTTGGCCTTTTTGTTGTTCTTGCAGTTGTAGCAAAGAAGAGGGCAGCACTGGGTGGAGTGGCCTCACGGTCTTAGGTGGCCTGAAACTGATTTGGACTGTGTGATTTGAAGAAACAGAGTTGGCTGTCTCTAGGCCTCCCAGAGTTATTCCAGCTCTGATTTTATCTTTTTTCTAGGTTGCTTCTTTGGAACTTCATTTTAAGATTGTACAGTTCCAAAATTAATGTGTATTTTTTAAAGAAAACTAGTAGTTTTTCCATTTCCCTGTGTACGTTTAATATGAACAATGAAACATACTTTGTAAAATCACCTTGATGTCTGGAAATATACAAACTCCCAAAGCAAAAAGTCAGGAATCCTGAGCTCTCAACCTAATTTGAGCCAGCTTCGGTTTGTGACCTGGTCACAGTCACATGTTTGAAATCCAGGTGTGTCCGTTGAAATTGAGAGAGCTGAATTTTATAACTTGGTGTCTCTTCAAGCCCAGAAGGTGACAAAAGTCGGCAGCGCCTCACTCTTTCATGCTTCCCTTCCTCCTTACCTGCTTTTTCATAGGCTGTTGGAACGGACCTAGGAGCGGATGTTGATTAAATTTCTTGATTGGTGTTGCCCTAGAATGTTGTTGTTAGAAGTTCTTTGTCAAATCTGGGTTTTTCCACATGCCTGTGGTTAATCATAGGTACTCCCCTGAGCTACATTGTAAGGACTTAAAAGATGGCCAGAGGCAGAGTGTAGGGCCCTGAGAACACAAAGTTTTAAGCAACTATTGAGGGTCTATTTTTCTGTCTATAGAATACATTTATAATTTATCTTATGAAATACTTTTAAATACAGAGAAGTATATACAAAGCACAGATACCTCAAATCTACTGTTAAGAAAGTACTTCACATAGGAATTAAATTCTTTACCAGTTGTGTTTTTTGTTGTTTGTTTTGGGGTTTTTTTTGGAGGGTTGGGGGTGGTTTTTCAAGACAGTGTTTGTATAGCCCTGGCTGTCCTGGAACTTGCTCTGTAGACAAGGTTGGCCTTGAACTCACAGAGATCCACCTGCCTCTGCCTCCCTAGTGCTGGGATTAAAGGTATGTTCTACCACCGCCCGACTTTCCTGACCAGTGTTAACAGCAAAATTTAGAACATTCCGATTTATCATTTGTCTCCTGTTGTTTCCTGTCTGTTCTCCATGTGGCTTTCTTTTCTCTTGTCATAGTGTCTACATGCTTTGGCAACTGCAGATGACTCCTATGCTGACCTTGTCAACCTTGACCTCCTGAGAATAGTTAGAGCCAAGGCCTTAAAGAAGCACAGATGAGTCTGGAACCAAGGGGGCATGTAACAGAGAAGTTGATGAAGCAGGCTCCTAAAGAAAAGCCCTTTAGGAAACAGTGTGTGTAGAAGTGGAGGACCGGAAACACCTGAGACCCTTCATCCCAAGTTCTGTCTTTTTGGAGGACACAACTGTAAAATAATTATTTTAATTTGTTTCCTGTTCTGATTTTATAAGGAAATTTAATAATGGTACTTCTCCTGTATTAGACTTAGTGTTCTTCAAAAATAATACTCAAGAAAGCAAAATCAGGCCATCATTTAACCTTGAACCGTTCTTCTCCAGTCCTTTTAAATGGCCCAAAGCTCCCATTTCTAGAGTTGGTTTGACCCCGTGCTCACAGTTCATGAGCACTTTTGCACACTTCGACCCCTTCCATAAAAAACTTAAATTTATATTTTATAATTGTGTTTGTGTAAAATGACAGTATTCATATTTTGGATTAAAATATTCCTTTAATCTAAAACTTGGATTATTTTTACTAATAAAATTAAGTAAAATGTTTGTTACATGCTCTGGGAGTCTGAGACACTGTGCCTTATGCATGGTTTGCCCTGTCTGTATTCAGAAGGTGCTGGAAAAATGCGGTTAGTGTTCTCTGTCCCCTTCCCACCGCCTCTAGGTTATCAGTTGTCACTCAACGCAGTAGCACTGCAGTTTGCACTCTCACGGGCCTATCCATCTGAACTGCGTTCTTTCCCATCCTAGCCAGAACTCAGGGTATTGCTTAGCACCGTTCATTCTTGGGAGAGAGGGACAGAGACTGGGGAGTGCGGGTGGGGAGACAGTAGTTAGACATCAGTAGATAGATAGACTTTTTTATTCTGGTTCCTACTTCGACAGCTTGTGCCCTGCCTCACAGGGTGAGGTCCCTTTCTTTCTTCCCTTTCATCTCAGGCCCTTTTATTCATCCATCCTCACAGCTCATAGGTATAAGATCTTTTTATGATTTGCTGGAAGTGATAAACAGACCCAGTCAGATTTCCCTGCAGTTGTTTAGTACTGGCTCAGGCTTCTCCCCAGAATGTTCCTCCTTCCAGGCTGAGGAGTAGGTGAAGTCTGTGACAGGCAGACTGCAAGCACATTCAGCCTCTTCAGTTTTCAGGACAAAGAAAATGTCAGCCTCAGCATGCTAGCCCAAGCTGTCATGCTTTTTAGGTTTTATGCTTTTTACCGTATATATTGCTGGGTTTGAGTGCAATGGAGAAGCGGATAGAACCAGTATGCTCAAGAGTGCTGCTCTGTCCTGTGCCAGCAAAAGCCCCCTAATTGACCTCCTGCTTGTCCCACACACTTTTACGTCATCAGCAGACATCCCATGTGAGTTTCTTATCAGTAGTAGAGCTGGTCAACCAAA
Source organism: Peromyscus melanophrys (assembly GCA_902168415.1). Lineage (NCBI taxonomy): Eukaryota > Metazoa > Chordata > Mammalia > Rodentia > Cricetidae > Peromyscus > Peromyscus melanophrys. The sequence continues at coordinate 7,610 of CABHPR010150148.1, forward strand.
TTTTCTTTTTTCTTCTCTCACCTCTACCACCAAGAGACTTAATCTGGTACCACATGGTATGGCACAAAGAAAGAGTACTTTAACAGAAGCACAAAGAAAAGCACACGTTTTGAGAAACATGTCCTCTTATCAGCATTAACAAATTTAACAAAGAAATTTGATCTGCATCTATTGGTGTAAATATTAAGGCCACTCCACGTAGTTAAAAGGAGATTTATTTAAAGGCGTAACTCACAAATGAAGGGATAGGTAGATGATGGGTTCTGGAAGAGACGCAGCGCAGTCTGGCGGTGTTCTCTGGAGAACTTCCCTCGGTCTACCTCTCGCATCCAGGTCCAGGAAACAAGAGAGCGCCTCGATCTCAGGTCTTCAGGGCCCTCCCTTGGCCCCGCCTTGTAGGCATGATAGTTACGGAAGCCTCAATGGGGGTTGGAACTTCCAGACCAAAGCTGGAGTGGCTACCCACTACATGTATCTCCACTTTCCTATTCTTTAATAATGCTCTTACGACTTCATATATTTTGTAATACGCCCAGAAAAAAAATCACAGTTAGGAGAATAAAGTACTGTATTTAGGTTATTATTTCCTGACCTTTTCTGAAAAGGTTTTATTCATGCTTTCATTTCCTGAAATTTTGCTTTCTGGTATTTCTTCTAAGCTACCTCATTCCCTTAGTGCTCCCACTAGATCACAAATAAATAAATAAATAAATAAAAGCATCCAATTAAAAGGGTTCTAAAGGAAACTAAACTTTAAAGGTGAAATTAAATCCCAGCACCTGGGTGACTTTTATTCCCCTCCTTTGGTGTTTCTGTCATATACTCATGAGTCCCAGGGAAAATGCCTGGTTTGTTTTCTCTGAGATTTCCTAGTAGCTTTCCAGGAATTCATTAAGTGTTCTCACAGTTGATATTCCTGTTTCATATATTATCATAAAATTGAGCCTGTGTGGTGGCACACACCTTTAATTCCAGAACTCAGAAGTAGAGGCAAATGGATCTCTTGAGTTTGAAGCCAGCCTGGTGTACATAATGAGTTCCAGGAACAGGACTGAATAGTAAGACCCTATCTTTAAAACAAAACAAAACAAAGAAAAAATTGTCTGCTTTAGCATATGGATTCTAAAATTGCGGTTAGATTTTAGCATGGTTTATGCAGATGAGTCATTTGCCTTTAAATGTGTAGAGTGGAGTTGACTTGCAGAGTTACGTTATATATAAGATACTGCATGACAGTTTATAAACTTGCCACTGTTTTCCTACAATATTAGCAGTTTTTGTGAATTTTTTCACTAGTTTGCATTTTACAGTGTCCTACAACAATATAATGATTTAAAACTATTTGTACATTTAAATGTTATGCTACGTTGTATATATCTACATTAAGAATATTGTAAATATCAGTGTTTGTAGAATTATGATTTTCCCCAAAATATGAACTCATCTTTCTGTACTTACTTGTGACATATTAAAAATAACCTAATTTTAAGCTTTGAGATATTATCTCACAATGAAAGCTAAGGAGAAACATGCTACCACATTGATGTAAATAAAAATTTGAAAATAAAACAGGTGTCTTTTGTAAACTCTTGTGTCTTTGTAAACTATTAGCAATGTATGTATTGAATTACAAAAAGAAGGCATGGTCTTAGTTACCTTTCCATTGCTGTGACAAAAAACATGACAAAGGCAACTTACAAAAGAGAGCATTTGATTTAGGGTTCACGCTTCTAGAAGGTTCTAGAGGGTTCATGACCATCATGTCAGGGAGTATAGCAGCAGGCATGGCATTGGAGCAGTAGCTGAGAGCTTACATTATCTTATCCCCAAACAGAAGGCAGAGAGAGAGAGAGAGAGAGAGAGAGAGAGAGAGAGAGAGAGAGAGAGAGAGATGGATGGGAATGGCATGGGATCTGGAAACCTTAAAGCCTGCTCCTCGGTATCACCTCCTCCCACAAAGTTTCACCTAATCCTTCCCAAACAGTTCCATCAATGGACACCAGGTATTCAAATGTATGAGCCTGTGGGGGCCTTTCAGGAACATTCAAATACCACAGCCACATTAACTCAGCCAGGGTTTGTTGAGCATTTCTTACACTGTACACAGTCAGAGACACAAAGATTAGTAAATCTTACCTTTTTTCTACAAGAACCCTATCACCTTATTGGTGGGAAATACAAAACAAGCTACAATTAGTTATAAAACACCTATAGACAGTTTCTAAGTAGAGAATAAGGCGAGAAGTTTCTGGACCAGGAATGTGAGATCAGTGCCTTTGGAAGAAATGTCTGACAGGATTTGATTATGTGATGTTTAAGAAAAGATGGTGCAGATAGAAGTGGCCTCAGCACAGCTGTGAAGGTAAGAAAACTTGAAAATATTTTGATCAAAGAGTAGGGTATATGAAGATAGCAATTATGAAAAATACAACCAGCCCACTTAATTTTAAGTTACAGAAAATAATAAGGTAGAAGCCAGTGAAGTAGTAGGTAAAGGCATCTGATGATGACCCAAGTTCTGTTCCCAAGAGCCATGTGGTGGAAAGAACCAACTGCTGGTTGCCCTCTGACCTCCACACATACCCCATGTCAAATGTTCACACACATACACACAAAATATTTTTTAAAAATTTTTAAGTAAGTAGAAAGTAAAAATCTAATCTTAAAAATTAGGATAAATATTGGTTTAACTGGTTTTGAACTTTGTTTTTCCCCCCTAGCATGTAAGAAATTACACATTTTATATAAGGCTTTAATTTCTATATTATCCTCACTAAAAACACCAGCTTAGGGATGCAGCTCAGTAGCTTTCCAGGTGAGTGAGATGTTGTAAGATCTGCCTGTTCTTTCTGTAGGAGCTTGGCCTTCCATGCTGTGGTCTGTCCTCTGGATCTGGTAGTATACAGTGGAGCATCAGACTGTCCCTCTTGTCTGCTACAGGTGTGTTTCTGGTACAGGTGAACTACTATGGCTACTTACTAGAGAGATTGCCAAGACCTTCATCCCTTTTAATTTTTTTTGATATCTTGGAGAAATTTTTATTTTTTATAGTAATTTAAAGTCAAGTACTCAAGAAAAGCAATGATTTATTTACAAGATACAATGAAATCCTGAGTTTTAATTCCATAAAGCATTTATTTCATTGGAAGTTCATTCCTCCATATAGTAGTTAGGGATTCTTATTAACTAAGCATTTGCTTTAACTTTCTGATTTCGGCCATGGCTTTGGAGGCCAGCATTATCTCAGTCCTATTTGTGTTTGAATGGTTTTCTGCATCACTGAACCTCAAGTTTATCTTCCCACAGAATGCTAGATTAAACACAGGCTTACACCAGGTACACATTTGTTCAGAATCTTGCATTTTCAGAAAGATGGACTCAAATAGAATGCTTGGTTTGTTTGTTTTTTCTATCATAAGTTTGCCTATTACTCTACAAGGCATATAGGGCGTAAAGGATTTAGTGCATATGTAAATAAGTCAAAATCTGAAACAATTCTGTCCCAGTTCAGATGATGAGACAGGTTCTAATGGTATATAGCTTCTAATTTTTGAGGTGGTTTAAAGTATTATCATTATTTGCTTTGACTTCTGAGTTGTAGGGAAGATCTATGGTAAGGTCATAAATATATATTCTAATATTTTCTACAAAAAGGTATTGTGTATAGTTCTTAAACTTTGCATATGTGTATACAGTGGGGTGTGTGTGTGTGTTCAGATGTCCATGCAAATTATGTTTGTAGGCAAGAGATTGAAGTTGGTAGTCTTCCTGGATTCTTCTCTCACTGATTGCCAAGACTGGCTGCCCAGTGAGTGTCTCCACAGGGCTAGGGTTACAGGTGTGCTAAATCGTGCCCAGCTTTTTTGAGTGAGTGCTGAAGATCTAACCTCAGTTATTTATGGTTTCCTAACAGATACTGTACTGACCTAGCCATCTCTCCAGCCCCTTGTGTATAATTTTTTGCCCCATGTGTAGCAAATTGTATTGTATTATTTATTGAATAAGTCTTCCTTTCCTTACTGATTTTTAAAGATTTTTGTCTGATCTATCCCATCTCTGCCTGGATGTCTGGGGCTCACTTTTATTCTATTTATCTGACTACATTTTTGACAACTCTTAACATCTTAGCTTTCTGACTGTAACCCACAGGAGGAAGGCTCCAGAACTGTGAAGTGTTGAGGGGGAAGACAGGAAATGAGAATAAAGAAGATATGAAGGTCTTGAATGAGCTGATGTCTTATGCTAAGCAAGTGGATTAAGAAATACAGCATCTTATATAGTATTTACAGGGGGAGGATTTTAACCACCACATTCCACTCCCTGGCCCCCATAGGTGCGTAGCCATATCGTAATGCAAAATTCATTCAATCCAACTTCAAAAGTCCTCATAGTCTAGCAGTTTCAACCCTATTTAAAAGTCCAAAATCTCTTTGGAGATTCATGGCAATCTCTTAACTGTAACCCACTGTAAAATCAAAACAAAAAAGCATATCACATATTCCCAGCATATGATGGCACAAGATATACATTAGCACTCTAAAAGTGAAGAAAGGGAGCATAGTGAGGAAGTACTGCGCCAAAGCAAAGGCTGCAAACCAGCTCAGCAACCTCCAAACTCTGTATCTCCATGCCTGATGTCAAAGCACACTTCAAGATGAATATCCAACTCCTTTCAACTTTGTTGACTGCAACATACTTCTTTCTCTTGGACTGGTTCTACATCCAGTCGTCAGCTCTCTTTGGCCGGTTATCTTACAGCTCTGGCATCTCCAAAGTCTTGTGGCCTCCAATGAAATCCAGGCTTCACCTTCACAGCTTACCTGGGGAGGGTGATTCCATAAGGGAGATTCCCTTTTTTGTATCCTTGACTCTAAAGCTAGAGCCACATAGCCAAAGCTGCCAAGTTCTGTTGATTGCTGGGGCTGAAACATGGACCCCTGTCGATGATTTCCTTTACTGCCTAACCTTGGCTGTCCTGGAACTGACTTTGTTGACCAGCCTGGCCTCCAACTCGGAGATCACCTGCCTCTGCCTTCCAAGTGTGTGGACTAAAGGTATGAACCACCATACCTGGCCCTAAACTTTTCTTTAGTTCCTTTTCACAAGTTGGAGGCTTAACTGGGTGGGGTCTTGCCCTGAGGTCACCGCTCGCTTTATGCCATTTCTCATCAGGTTTTTAATTTAAACTTTTTATTTCCTTGAGCACTATTCTTAGTTCCATTACACTTCCTGGTACTCCTTTTTTCCTCAAACATTTTGTATTTTTCCTTGCTCAGCTTGCTCCTTCACATTTTAAATCTACATAAGCATGGCCACTAATAACCAAGCAGCATAGTCAATACTAGGCTGTCTAGAAATCTCTGCCAAAGCTGTTAACTCTTCAAAAGAATTTAGTCTTAGGCAGATTTTCTGAACAAGGGCAGAAAGCGGCCACATTCTTCAACAAAATATCACAAAAATGGTCTCTAGGCCACATACTAATTTTCTTCTCTGAAACCTCTTGAGCCAGGCCCCCACAGTTTAAATCACACTCAGCACCATTGTCTCCCATGCTTCTCCTAGTATGGCTCTTTAAGCCCCACTTAAAAGCATTCAAATGCTTTTCTAATCCAAAGTCCTCACACTAGATGATTTTGTGTGTCAACTTGACATAAGCTAGAGTCACAGAGGAAGGAGCTCAGTGGAGGAAATGCCTTGATGAGATCTAGCTGTTTAACATTCCTTGTGGAATAATCTTCCAGTGGCATCTTTTAACAGCCTGGGAATTATTATAAGTAGACACTATGAAGGGAAAATTTTCTCTATCTTGTTCTTGTATAGGTATAGTGAAAAAGCAATCTTTTAAATCAATCACTATAATAGACCATCCATTAATTAATAAAGAAGATGGGGAATTCCAGACTATAAACAGCCCATTGGCTGAATCAATTTATTTATGGCTCTTAAATCTGTTAACATTCTCCATTTTCCTGATTTGTTTTTTAATGACAAAAATAGAATTCCAAGGACTGGTCAATTCTTCAACTGCTCATGTACCAGCTGTTCTAGTGCCTGTAATTTTTCTGATGTCAAATGCCATTGTTCCACCCACACAGGTTTGTCAGTTAACCATTTTTTAAAGTTAGGGCTGTTGGTACCTTTGAAAGACCAACAGCTGTTGTGCCCTGTTTATGTACAACTTGAACAGTCTGTGACCATCTTTGACAATATTATTTAACATTTCTCTCAGAAGCATTCCTTATTTTATAGTTTGTTTCTGAGATTGGGGGAATGTTAGTCTGTGTTTTCCATTGCTGCAACAAATCATGTCCCCATAATATCATTGTTATGTTAGCCACGTATGGTTTTAATTTTCCTATGTGTCCTTCTGGCTCTATACACTCAACCACCTTGCACTTTGTTTTACTTAAGACAAACTGCCAATCTCTAGAAGCTGAACATTGACCTGAAGAGGCCAACCTGGATGCCATGATTTTGATGCAATTATTCTTACATCTGTATCGGTGTCTACCAGACCCTCAATTTCTATGCCATTTATTCATATTTTCAGCTTTGGTCTTTGATCATTTATAGAAGGTTGCCAAAATAATGCTTTATGGTTTCTCCTGAAAATTTTGTTTTATCTTTTAAAGCTGTTCTGTCATACAGAGCAGTATGGTTTTTAACAACAGGCATTAAATCTTTTAATTGTTTTGTAGAGTGTTTTTCCCAATGCTGGTGGGGAATGATTGAACCAAATTTGATATTGGGACCTGCGGGAGGCCCTGCAGGCTTTTTCTCAATGACAGAGGGTTACCTTTCCTGTCCCTTGTTGATCTGCATTCATTACTCCAATGCTGGCCTTTGCCACACCTTCTACATACTCCAGAAGCTTGGGGCCTTCTGTTTGGATTATTTCTAGAATAAGCATTGCTTCTAGGAACACCTTTTTAGATGCCCCTATCTTCCATAATTAAAACACCTAACATTTTCATTTTTTTTTCATATTTTCAGAAATCAATGCTCCTATCCAAGTATCATTAGAAGGGTTAGGTCCCATATCAATTGTATTTTGGATCCATTCTTTTATGGATGCTGACCTTGCCTTTAAAGGCCTAATCTCCTTTTTTGCATTCTAAATTAACATTTTCAGAATCCAAAGATTCAATTAATATTTAACTTCTAGATCTGATATCATTCTATTTACAACTGTAATCAATCTTTGTAAAAAAAAAAAAATCAGTGAAGGCTTCTTTTAGGCCTGTATAATTTAAGTAAATGACTCAGTCCTCTTTTCTGATTCTTTAACCCTCTCCCAAGCATTTAAAACTGCTATATGGCGTAGAGTCAGGGTGTTATCATCCAACTGTCTTTATAAATCAGCATACTGACCCTTGCCAATAATTTGGTCTTGGGAAATCTCATGACCTCTAGCCCTACCTCGTTGTTCCAGGGCCCGACATTCCTCACTCCACCTGATTCTCCATTGTAACTGAGGACCAGTTTCCAATACTGCTGTACCTTAATCCTCCCAGTCTTGTGGAATAGTTTGTTCCTAGTTGCCCATGAATTTCATATCTGTTTTACAAATGGTGAATGCAAGCCGGGCGGTGGTGGCGCACGCCTTTAATCCCAGCACTCAGGAGGCAGAGCCAGGCGGATCTCTGTGAGTTCGAGGCCAGCCTGTGCTACCAAGTGAGTTCCAGGAAAGGCGCAAAGCTACACAGAGAAACCCTGTCTCGAAAAACCAAAAAAACAAAACAAAACAAATGGTGAATGCATGCCATATGAAATGACTGCTTCCTTAAATCTCTAACATATCTAGAGGATTCCAATTAACTTCTACATAGCTTTGGGGATACATATCATCTGGTGGTCATTGTTGAACAGTAACTGGATGTATTAAAGTTGGTATTATAATAATCTTAGGCCATTCCTCTCCAGTTTCACAATGCAATGGTGTGGTAAGTTCTGCTCTAAATTCTTGTGTCTGAGCATTTTTCTTTTTTTCATTAGTATATCTTTCCAAAGCCTGCATCCTACTAATCAGCTTGTCATATTTAGCACAAAAAAGACCCACAGTGACTATTATTGATAAGATATTAATTACCATACTGATATTACTTATTATCAGCATTATATTGGTGTCAGTTAAATCATTTATCTTTCCATATTCGGCTTATAACTTCAATCCTTCTAAGGTAACAGTATATAGGGTTCTAGCACCCTGCACTGTTATGTTTCCCATCCTTAATGTGGAGAAAAAAAATTCTTCTCAATGTTATTGAATTCTCTCCACCCCTAAAGGATTACCCAGGTCTCTCACCAGTTCTGTTGACTTCTCCGAGCAACTGGTAGTCTACTGCTCATGTGGAGAGGCCCAGATAGCAAATGCAGCAGAACCACTGGCATGACCCCTCCTTCCACATGGTCACACCATGTGTTGGAGCACCAAATATTTTGCATTCAATACAGTGGCTGCACATTAAGCAACTGCTGTCCCAGCTGGCAGTTGCAAGGCTGCACAGGCCACAGCCAGGCGGGAATTCTGTTCCCTCAGGCAGCAGCTCTATCACGACTGCTAAGGGAAACTTTATCTAAATCTCTAACCTTATATGGAACTCAGGATTCAAAGGTGGAGGTGACATCCTGCTCGCTCAGAGAGGCTGAGTAGCAAGAAGCTAACTCTCTCTTCTTGCTCGAATCCCCTCCCCCAAAAAAGGGTTGTCCTTCTGCTCAGCCCCCAGTAAAGAACGCTTGATACACTTAATTCCTCCCTACCACTTCCTGTCAGCTAGTTGCTGAGTCAGCCTCCTGACCCCAGGTGAATTTTATTTAATCAAACAAATGTAGCATATCTTTGCATCATTAACAAAGGCAGCAGAAACAAATGAAACACACCTTTACACCCTTACCCAGTTAAAATAATATTCCACAGCAATCATTTGCAAGCATATACAATAAATACATCTTCTAAAACCAATGAAAGATAAAATGAATTATCTCAGATCTGAAATATAGTATGTTAATATAGAAAAATATTGGAAACACATGGTGAAGTATCAAAATGGTAATGGAATCATGGAAGTGTGTGTGCATGTGCATCAGTGTATGTAGATCAGAGGTCAAATTAAGTGTCTTCCTCAGTTACTCGTCACCTTTTTTTTTTTTTTTCCTGAGACGGACTCTCCGAACCTGGCACTTGCCAATTCAGCTAGACTGACTGGTCATCAAGCCCCAGGGATGCAGCTGTCTTTGCTTCCCCAGCACTAACTACAGAGGAGTGCTGCAACATGCAGCTTTTTCCAGATGTGGATCCAAGCTCAGGTTTAGTAAAGTTGGGTTAGGATGTTTTTGTTAAAGGCTTTGATGTAGAAAGTCTTGGGGAACAATTTAAAGTTTAGAAAGTCACACTTTTGTTACTTGAGCTAAGGTTACTTACTCATTGAGGCCAAGGAACAAGAATAATGTCAGCCTGGCTATTGCTAGCTGACATGCTTTTTGTTCTTTTTAACTAAATCCCAGTTGTTCAGTTTTTACCAATAAAGACTCAGGAGCCAGATGTTGTGGTAAAACCCTGCTAGCTCAGAGAGGCAGAGAAAGCACCCAACTGATCTTCCTCATCTGCCAACATCCCACAAAGAGCCTTCTCTTAAGCTGTCTCCAACAAAACTCCTAAAACTGAATGTCCCTCCCTTCTACTTCCAGTGAATCTCTCTATCCATTCATCTGACTTCCCCTTACTCTCTATGGTTTTTTTATGTTCACTTCCTGTCAACTGGTTGCTTGTTCTGCCTAACCTATGGTTGACTTTATTTAATTGATTTACAATATTCAAGCAGAAATCTCTTAGATTAAAGGTGTATGCTAGGGCTGAACCACACCACAACTAGAAACAGTTTTTTTTCCAGTAAATAACACAATCTCAGGGTTGACAATGTGATCAAATATCCTGCAACACCTATCTTGCTAAAGATGGGTTGGTGATCAAAGGCAATGATTAATTTCTTGTATCCATTTTGCCCTCAGCTTCCTGGTATGGTTTAATGAAAAATTGTTGATGAGTGGGTGTGCACTCTGAGGACCTAAAGTAGAAATGACTTTTATATATATATAAAAGTTTAGATTGTGATTCTTTTAAGATCTTTTGTAAGATTACTTTTTGTGATAAATAATAAAATGATTGATCCTTTGTATCTGCAAACAGCTGCTTGCCAGTACAAAAGAAACTGGCTGAGATATATTTGGCTTGCTTAAAATTTTGTTAATGAGTTATAAAAGAATCAGTGCTTTGGGGTGAAGATGTTATGGTGGGAAAATCAATACAAAGAAAAAATGCTTAACTACTTGTGGATTTCTAAGAAAAACATGTAAATTGTGATCATAATGTGGTTTTTCTTGTTTACAGATTTTAATTTGTTTTTGGAAAATATGTAACTTGTGGTTGTGAGGTAATCTTTTCTTGTGTGGATTGTTTTTATCTTAGGAAGTATAAAAGGGATAAGATAAAAATAAGAGAAGGAAAACATCAAGGAAGAGACAGAAGGACAACTGGGGGAGGGGGAGGAAGAAGGAGGAGGAGGAGAAGGAAAAAGAGAAGAAGAAGGAGAAGGAAGAGGAGGAGGAGAAGGAAAACAACAGGGTAGAAGAAGAGAACAGAGAAAGAACTGAGTAGGAGCAGAGAGTTAAGCTTTGCCTCTCAGATAAAGTCCCATGTGTGCCTGTGCGTCTGTCTAGTAGTTCACCAACTCCATACCTTCTCTTCAGTTTTCCTGACCTGCTGAGGGTGGCACTCTTTATTTTGAAAAACATGGTCTGTATTTGACAGGAAATTTTTTTCTTTTTATTCTCTTTTATAATGTGATTTTTAATCATAAAAGTTGAAGATATACATTCCTAATTTTGCCTTTTTTTCAAACTTCACCAAATTGTCTAGTACTTTAATGTAGCATTGTTTGTTTATTTTAAAATGAATGTCCTACCTCACTTTTAAATTCTGAATCAGAAAGGCATCAAATAATAGAAGATCTGAAAAAAAAAGCAGCTTCCAGAGTGAACCCCAACAAATATGCAACAGAGAAGCACCTGAAGTCCCCCAGAAGGACCACCTAGGATGAGTCTGTGCAGAATTGCAACTTCCCACTGCAGGCCGATGACTACCGAGGCCTTTAGCAACACTCCAGGGGAAAGCTCTGGCCTGTGCCCCTCAGACAAGGCTTATTTATGATACATTCAGTCTGCGTTATTTTTGAATTGATTGAAAGACAAAAAGTTGGGTCAGGAGATGAATGGTGGAGAGAGAGCAAGAGAAAAAGAAGAGACACAGAGAAATGAGAGAATAGAGATTAAAAGGGAGAGAGGGGGAGAGAGAATTGTAGAGAACCTAGAGGGGGGAGAAAAAGGGAGGGAGAGAGAGAGAGAGATGGGGGTGTGCAAACAGAAGCAACAGTGCAACAGCAGAAACGGTTGTACCACTAATGCACCGCAGAGAGGGTTTCTGTGGCAGAAGTTATCACAGATTTAATAGAAAGCAGTGCACATGAGGATATTATTATCACACTTTACCTGGACATTGGTGCGCTAGTGCACACTGATGGCCCAGTATCAGTACGTGCATATTTTTACTGGCACATCAGAACACATGGATGTCTGTGAACTGCTATCCATGTGGCTGTATTAGTACAGCAGCACACATGGAAATACAAGCAAAGGTTTGCACATGGATTCACTGATCACACATGTTCTTGCAAAGAAGCACACATGGATGTCTGAATTCACACATAAGAATATAATACTACAGCAGGACTCCTGGATTAGTACATCAGTACTCAAGGAAGTACTAGACAGGAGCACATGATATTAATGAATCACTGACATGAACATACAAGTAGAGTAATCCACACACACCTAATGCTAAAGCACCACACAATGGAATCTTTGCCCAAATTTGTGGACTACGACTGCAATGTGAACTGATGTGCATTTACTGCAAAGCAGACGGATGCACTTGTGAAGGCCAGAACATGCCTTCTGTTTTCAGGAGTACGGTACTGACTGTACCAGAATGGGCATAGTGCAAAAAAAGTAACGATACAGCAGCAAAACAGTTGTACTACTAATATACCACACACAGATCAGTTGCAATAAACATGATCATAGACTTACTGGAAGGCAGTGCACATGATAATATTATTATAGAGGTTCACGTGAACATTGAAGTATTAGTGCAGAAGAGCCATGGACACTGATGTTCTAGATTGGTGTGTCCACGTATTTACTAGTGCATGAACACATGAATGTCTGTGAACAAGTGACCTACTTATGTCTCCCAGTACAGCTGCACACATGGAAATACATGAGAAGTAACACACATGGGTTGAATAGTACAGAACTGATAATGCTTTTTCTTGTAAACTCACACACATAGATGTCTTAGTACAGCTGCACACAGATGTACTATAACATAAATGCACATGAATATAACACTACAACAAGATTCACTGATGACTATACAGTACTCATGGAACCACTAGACGAGCACACAAGGACATACTCGCACATCACTGCACATGAATGTGCTTGTAGGTCACTGCACACATCCAATTCTAATGCACTACACAATGGCATCTTTCCAAACACTGATGTACTACTACTTTAGCTATATACAGGTGTGCTTTAACAACAAAAAAGTTGGATATACTTACAGAGCCCAGAACATGCCTGAAGAGCAGCACACACATTTTGGGGAGTAGAGCAATGCATGGGGATAGAGGAGTACATGACACAATGGAAGTAACAGCACAGCAACAAGAGTTTCTGTACACTAATGCATCATACCACACACAGGGGCATTAGAGAAAAGCACACAAATGTAAGAATACAGCAGAAATTCACAGACGTAGTACGTTAGGACTCATGGATGTCCTAGACAGGAGCACACAAGGACATCCTACTGTATCACCACACATTCATGTCCCAGTTGAGCACCATACATTGCCCTGTGACAAAAGCACTTCAGAAAGGAATCTCTGCTAAAAATACACTTACTACTGCAGAACGAAGTGATGTGCACTAACAAAAAAGTAGATGGCTGCACTTGTACAGGTCTGAACATACATGTGATACTGTAGCAGTGCTGTGGGATGTCCTGTATGTTGTGAATATATGTTGCTCTGATTGATTGATAAAACACTAATTGGCCAATAGCCAGGCAGGAAGTATAGGCTAGGCAGGACAGAGAAGAGAGGCTGGGAGGTGGAAGCCGAGGGGAGACACCAGCCTGCCGTCCAGGGAGCAACATGTAAAGGCAACAGGTAAAGCCATGGAACACGTGTCAACATATAGATTAACAGAAATGTGCTGAGTTAAGTGTAAGAGCTAGTCAGTGGTAGGCCTGAGCTAATGGCCCAGCAGTTTAATTAATATAAGTTTCTGAGTGATTATTTTATAAGTGTTTGCGGGGTCTGTGGTGCTGGGCAGGACTGGAGAAAACTCCAGCTACAAATGGCACCCAATGGGTTGGCAAGAGTTTTTACCTAAAACCTGAGAAGAAAGAATCTAAAATGGAGCTAAACACAGCTTCCTAATTGTCTCTCTCAAGTTAGCAGCAGCCTGCTGGTTTGAGCTACTATGGCGGGTTCCTGGCATGTGCGCTTGACCTACAGTATGCTGGAAATGAGGCATCTGCAAGTGGCACATTATGTTGCTGCGTGGTGGATTTAGCCTTTGCTAGTACAAAAAAAAAAAAAAAGAGGTTTCTGGGCTACACCGCTGCTTTGATAGAAGCATAGAACCACTGTTTCTGAGAGTTGATGGCTCCCAGAGCTGGTGGTAAACGTACCACCGCCATGTTGGGAAGCTGAGGTGGGTGGAGCCAACAGCCACAGGGGCTGTTTTGGTCTTACAAATGCTACAGTTTAAACCAATAGATTAACAGTAAGACAGATTCAGATGGAACAAGACTTTAAATGCTTTACAATGTGTGTAAAAATGCACATAGGCTTAGAAGAGAGAGAAAAAGGAATATATACAGTTATATAAAGAAATAGTTATTAAAAATAAAGTTTTTAAAGAGACAGTAAAGGTAATATAAAAAATAAGCCATGTAAAGATAGATATTACACAGAGAATCTGGATTGTGTTGTCTTTGGAAATTTTAACTACAAAAAAAATTTGATTGTAAAAGTTTTTTGAGTTAAGCTAATATGTATATTTTAAAGATACCTTGACTTCAAAATTTGAATCTAAGGATATGTTGCTTTGGAAAGGAGGCTCTGCTTTTGTTTCCACAGAAAGCCAGAGGATATGGATTTGTTCCAGATTAGATACATCAGGTTTGACCAGCCAAGACCCCCTTAAAGGTCTCCAGTGACACCATGGCCCAGATGATCCAACATCCAGAATGGTTTCAAGGCAACTGGCTCAGACAATACAGCCTCACGGACTACTCCATAATCCTCAAATTTTCTTTGTGTCCCCATAAGATACAGTGCCCCCCTCCAGCAAGAAGTAGTAAGAGAAGCTACGCCCAAATTCCCAAATATACCAAGCTGGCTTTGGATATGGAATTGGCTTACTCCTTCTCTAAACCCAAACATATTACTAAAAAAAAAGATTGAGAAATTCTTTTGTCCCATATCACAAAAGCCCTCTGGTATGGGACAGGGAAAAAACAATATTTTTATTTAAAACAGATTAATTATAAATACAATATCTTTCTAAAA
>CABHPR010150148.1:22411-37295 GCA_902168415.1 Peromyscus melanophrys
AAAAAAAAAAAAAAAAAAAAAAAAAGGTTGAGAGATTCTTGTGTACCAAATCAGAAGAGCCCTCTGGTGTGGGACAGAGAAAAACCAATATTTTTATTTGAAACAGGTTGGTTATAAATGCAATCTCTTTCTAAAGGGGATATGATATAGATATGATAGATGAAAGGGTAGATTAATGAACCTACTTTTAAAGAGCAACAACTTGTTTGAAATGTTTTACATTGGTATAGATTTTAGTTTATTGATACAAATTTAAAGTTAATTTTGTTATACTGTGTGTATATTTCTACTTTTGTTTAAGGTATTATGTTTGTACAGCTCCTTTAAAATTGTAATGGATAATTAAGAAATAGATAATAATTAGTCATCTATGATAATCATACTTGTAGCCATGTTAGTTAAGTCTTCTAGGTATACATAGATATATTTCAGATAGATAGGTAATCTTCAAACACTTCCAAGACCTACAAAATGTGGCATTTAAAATGTTTTAAAAATTTAGACTTTCTGGACGATGAGACATGTCTGCTCCTGGCAGCACCGATTTACTTCAGAGAGGAGGATGGGCATCGAAGACACTCCATATGGAGTTTATCTTCTTCTTGACAAAAACAGCCATTTGGGCAAGAAACTGTTCTTGCTTGGACTGCTTGATAAAATGTATTGACTGGACATGCAGGACCCATAGGAAGGTGACCACTGAACTTAGCAAGGCAACATGGTCCTTCAGGTTCCTGCTTTGCAGAAGAAACTTCCAGACATTCTACAGGACACAGAGAGAAGCGACTGAAAGATTCTAGGCCTGTGGGCTGAAGACAGATGCCCCAACTTTACAGAGGAACTTTGGATAACTGTCCAGGCTGCCAGCTGTCTCTGTCTACTCTTGCAAGACTCTTGAAAGTTGTTTGTGTCCTTCTCCCATTTCTCAGGTAATATTATATCCTTCTGAGGTCTTTGATGTAGTTGAAGACTAGATAGCTGTAATTTCCTTAGTTATGATAAGAGATAAGTTAGATATGAAACCTTAGACTCACAAATATAAGATAGATAGGATATCTTCTTTAATTTTGCCAAATACAAATAGACTAGATATTGTAACTGTAATTCTTGCTAGATAACTGTTTTGTTATATGTAATTTTACTATGTTAAAGTTAAAATCTTCCTTCAAAGAAAAAAAACAGAAAAGGGGAAGTACTGTGGATTGTCCTGTATGTTGTGAATATATGTTGCTATGGTTGATTGATAAATAAAACACTGATTGGCCAATAGCCAGGCAGGAAGGATAGGATAGGCGGGACAAACAGAGAAGAGAGGCTGGGAGGTGGAAGCCGAGGGGAGACACCAGCCTGCCGTCCAGGGAGCAACATGTAAAGGCAACAGGTAAAGCCATGGAACACGTGTCGACATATAGATTAACAGAAATGTGCTGAGTTAAGTGTAAGAGCTAGTCAGTGGTAGGCCTGAGCTAATGGCCCAGCAGTTTAATTAATATAAGTTTCTGAGTGATTATTTTATAAGTGTTTGCGGGGTCTGTGGTGCTGGGCAGGACTGGAGAAAACTCCAGCTACACAGTAGGACTCTTACTCGTTCTACTTAGAGTAGATTCTGTGTACCCACACAGAGTTCTGTACACAGATTCTGTGCCCCTACAGTTTAGAACGCTGGAAGCGCCTCATTCTATCTTTCTCTTCTAGCTCTACCCTCTCTCCTCTAGGTCTTTGCCCTCTATCCTTTCTTTCACTCCTCTCCCCTACACTTACTCTATCATCTCTTTCTCTCCTTCATCTCCCTCCCTCTCTTCTCTCATCTCTCACTTCTCTCCATCATCTCTCTCATAACTGTCTATCCCTCCCCCTCTCATCTGTCTCCCTGGTGTCTCTCCTCTCCACTTTCTCCCCCTCTGTCTCACCTCCTTCAACATGTCCCCTCACCCCTCGTTAGTCTCTCCTCTCTTTCCTCTCTTACTCCTCTCCATCTGTCTCATCTCTCTTGTCTCTTTGCCCCCTTCCTCTTCTTCCTAACTCCTCTCTTCTCTTTCTTGGCTTCATCTCTCATCCCTCTTTCCTCTCTTTCTCTCCCTGTCTCTTCTCTGTCTCATTTGTCTCTCTCCCCTTCTCTCTTTCCCCTCTCCTCCATCTCATCTCTCTCACTCCTCTGTTGTGGAATATTCCTTTACACTGTGTGAAGATGTGTCACTGTGATTGGTTTAATAAAGAGCTGAATGGCCATTAACTAGGCCGAGAGAGGTTAGGCTTGACTTCTGGGGACAGAGCACATGGGGGAGAAGAAAGGAGGAGTCACCAGTGGAGGCAGAGGGAGAAGACATGCAGGAGGAGAAGTAAAAGCCATGAGTCATGTGGCAACACGTAGATGACTAGAAATGGATTATTTTAAGTTATAAGAGCTAATAGGACAAGGCGAAGCTATAGGTAGAGCTTTCATAATTAATAATAAGTCTCCGTGTCATTTCTTGTGAGCTGGTGGCCCAAAGAAAAATCCATTTACACCTCTCTCCCCACCTCCTGTCTCTATCCCACACTCCCACATCACTCTCCTCTCATGATCCCCTCTCTGTGTTCCCTCACTCTTTTTCTCTTTCCTCTGTGACCTTCTTCATACTCATGTTCTCTCTTTCCTCTCTCCCTTCACTCTTCCTTTCTCATTATTGCTGCTGTACCATAACATCTATTTGCATTGTGTATTTGTGTATCACAAGGAACTGCACTATTCTGAAAACATATGTGACCTGCTGTTCTACCTCAGGTATTTGCAGGCCTGTACAGTTATCCTCCTGCTGTGTTGCTAGTGCACGTTAGAGAGAGGGGAGAGAGAGAGTGTGACAAATGAAGGAGAGAGGAGAGAGAAGAGATAGCAGTGAGAGAGGATAAACAAGAGAGAGATGTAGGAGACAGAAAGAGAGGGGAGAAAGGGAGGAGAGAGACAGGAAAGAAAGGAGAGGAGACAAACAGGAGAAGAGAAATGGAAGAGTGAGATCTAAGTGAGAGAGCTGAAACAGAAAGGAGAGGGAGAAGAGGGGGGGGCGAGGACAAGGGTAAAGAAAGATAATAGAGAACACAGTAAGGGCTGAAGAAGAGTGAGAGGCTGGAGAAGAGCGTGGGAGGGAAAGAGGGAAATGGAGGATTGAGGAGAGGTAGGAGTGTGTGTGAGAGAGGGGAAAGAAAAGGGAGTACAGAGGGACAGAACGTGAGGAGTGAGGTGAAAACATGAGAGTGGGAGAGGGGAGAGATAGGGGAGAGTGAGGAGTTAGAGAGGAGAGAGAGGAGAGGAGAGAGAGGAAGATGTGAGATAAAGGAGAGAAAGTGATGGTGGGAGAAGAGGATGGAGAGGGAGAGAGGGAAGAGAGGAGAGATGCATGAGAGGAGGAGGGAGGGAAGAGGGGAAAAGAGATGGAGAGAGAGGGGGAAAGAGAAGAGAAAGTAAGGGAGAGTGGAGAGAAAGGAGGCATAGAGGGGAAGGAGAGAAGAGAGAAAAAGAAGAGATTGTGATGAGGGAGGAGGGAGAACATGCTTGTGCACATAGATGCATACACACCACATGCACATGTGCACACACAAGTTTTTAAAAACCCACTGGAAAGTCAACCTGACAAAGTCAACATATTCATCTCTATTCTTGCTGAGCGTTCTTAGTCAACATGGTGGTCTACATGTGAATGCTGTTATTGCACTAGTTCGTTGTAAAAAAAAAAAAAAGCTGATTAACATTTGAAATGGAAACATCTTAAAAGGGTTTCTTGCTGGAGTTTGTTTTGAGCCTTTAGACTAACATTGCCATGGTTGTCTAAAGGAAGGCCTTACAGCACGTGTTTTCCAAACCAGTTGATTATGCAAGTGAAATTTCTGTAGGCTACTTCACTGTACTGGAGTTTAATGGAACAGACTGGAAATACAGCCTTCATGGGTCAGTCGGGTCACAAATGCTGGTCATACCTCTGGATGTTCCTCCATAGGTCATGTGTGAATGTTGACCATGCCACTGGGTGTTCCTTCTCAGTATCAGGTGCGCACACCTTGAACTTGTGTTCATTGCCTCATAGATGCTGATTCTTACCAGTTTTCAACTGACTAGATACTTCAGGGTTTAGTTTTCTCACAGTCAGGAGGTTCTCTGCTGCTCAAGTCCCAGCATATAGTCCCACAACACTTGTTCTAGGGTCCCAGAGAGCGTGGTTCAGGGAGTAGCTAGGGTGCTGACTCAGTATGAGTGTGGGAGTACACACTTTTGAATCCAGCATTACTGGAAGCAGGCAGGTCTCTGTGAGCTTAGGCCAGCCTGGTCTACATAGCAAGTTACAGGCCAGCCAGGGCTACCTAGTGAAAAAAAAAAGCTGTAGATAGATAGATAGATAGATAGATAGATAGATAGATAGATAGATAGATAGATGAGAGAGATAGATGATAGATAGATAGAGATAGATAGATAGATAGATGATAGATAGAGATAGATAGATAGATAGATAGATAGATAGACAGATAGATAGATAATAGATAGATAGATAGATGATAGATGATAGATAGATAGATAGATAGATAGATAGATGATAGATAGATAGATGATAGATATAGATAGATAGATAGATAGACAGACAGACAGACAGACAGACAGATAGATAGATAGATAGATAGATAGATAGATAATAGATAGATAGATAGATGATAGATAGATAGATAGATGATAGATAGATAGATAGATAGATGATAGATAGATAGATGATAGATAGATAGATAGATAGATAGATAGATAGATAGATAGATAGATATACAGATAGATAGACAGATAGATAGACAGACAGATAGATATAGATAGATAGATATAGATATAGATAGATAGATAGATGATAGATAGATACAGATAGATATAGATAGATAGACAGATATAGATAGATAGATAGATAGATAGATAGATAGATATAGATAGATAGATAGATAGATAGATAGATAGATAGATAGATGATAGATAGACAGATAGATAGATAGATATAGAGATAGCTAGACAGACTTCCGTGACTGCTCCAACGAGGTGCTCAAAAGGAGCCGTCAGCACTCCCTCTCCTAACCTGTCACTGCCACAACTTTTGTCCCCACCCACCTTCACCCTCTGCCCTTTAAAACACTGCAATTGTACTCCACCCTGGGAGGGGAGAGGTCCTTAGACTTCACCAATACCTCCCAGGGGGACTCTGCACTTTGCTTTTCTCTTCTGTAAAATTTCCTGTTTCACTTAGCTACTGAAAGTAGAGATTTTCAGTGTCATAACCTCTCTTAATAACTGTTATCCAACTCACCCATGGGCTCCTGCAGACCATGATCCCCAGAATTTCCATATCCCACCCCTCTAGTAATCTCAGCTCTAATCTTGGCCATGTTTTGAAATGTTCAGTGTTTGAACTTCAACATACAAATTTGAGGCAGATACAATTAAATCTACAACATCCATCAATATATTCTAGAAATAGTACTGATCCTGAGAAAGAGGAAATTAAACCATCTTAGTTTCATGAAGTCTTATCTCTATAACTTCTATTTGCATTCTATCAACTCAGTTACCTATGGAAAGTATCTGTCATATCAGAAAATAAAAAGGGCAGTACTCAGGAGGCAGAGGCAGAGGCAGATGGGCCTCTGTGAGTTTGAAGCCAGCCTGGTCTACATAAATTCTAGAACAGCCAAGGCTATGTAGAGAGAACCTGTCTTAAAAAAAAAAAAAAAAAAAAAAAAAAAAAAGATAGATAGATAACCCAGGAGGACTCAGTGGAGAGCGAGATAATGAAACAACAAAGCATATTCTATTTGTGCCCCCAAAATGCCAAGCTGACTTTTGGTATTTAGGGATTCCTGAACTACATACAATGCTGCATTGTTTCATAGATCACTTGCTGCCTACCGAGAAGTGTGTAGATTTGGGTAAACATGTTTCTCCAGCTGTCTCCTCTATACCACCGGGTATAATATGATTCTATTATGATCCACACACCCCATGTATGTCTGTCAAATTTCACCATAGGTTAGTTGCATCATCCGAAGGTGTTTGATGGCTTGCAGCAACAGGAGGCATGTTTGCTTCCTGATTCTCTGATTTCCTCTGTTGAACCAGTTAGAGAGACACTAGAACAGTGCTTCTCAACCTTCCTGATGCTGTGACCCTTTAAACACAGCTCCTCAGGTTGTGGTGACCCCAAAGCATAAAATTATTTCATTGCTACTTCCTAACTGTAATTTTACTACTATTATGAATCATAACGTAATACCTTACATGCAGGATATCTGATGGGTCATTTGAACCCTCCAAAGAGTCGCGACCCACAGGCTGAGAAACACTGCACTAGAGGAAAGGGCTCTACAGAAGTGCCAGCTCAGTCTTTTCCACCTTCTGGTTCTTACTTGAGATGACTGGGAGAGTCCAGTGCTAACTGTGGAATCATTTTCCTTTGGTTGACTGAGACCTTGGTCAAGAGCCTAGCTTGCTTTTTCCATCTCTCCTTTGGATACACTATCTCTGCTTCTCTTATCCTCATAAGCAACCAAACTCTGCTGAGCCTGCCCTCCACATCACCAGGCACCATCAGCAAAGGACTACAGGTTGTACTTCACTTATGCCCTTCCCCTTCACTGAAGACGAACATAAAGCCCTGTGATGCTATGCTGTTTTTCCTGATGCTTATGTTGTAAGTATGAATATCATCTGATGTGGAAAGGTTATCATCAATAATAATTGAAGTTAGCATACTTCAAAGTTAGGTGACTATAATAATGTCAATCAGTTCTCTGTCTTTATTGCTCATTAATTGTTATTATGTAAGTAATCTATGTACAAGGATATATATATATATATATATATATACTGTAGTCACCTTTCAACTAGCTTAAGTATGAGATAATTTTCTCAATTGAAATGTGAGGTAGAAGTTGGACCTCACTGAAAAACATGTATTAAACAAAACAAATACGTTACATCTTATGAAGAAAATAATTCTTAAAATAAAAAAGATGTTTCATAAAACTTTTCTTAAAGAATTATAGTCAAGTAGTTTATGAATGAGAACTTAGAGGCTATTTGAATTGTTTTGAATTTTGCTTCCTCTGACTAGATTTTCATTTTGTTTTGTTGTTGTTGTTTTTGTTTTTAGCAGATTGCAGCACTCTGACAGATCTGATGTCGTTAGAAACAAAACCCTAAGTTCCAAAGGTTTTTATGTCATTATCAACAAGATTGATTATTTATAATTCATGGACCAATAACTAACATTATTTTATGAAAACACATTTGTCATCTTTCAAAGAAAAAAGTGTTTATTTTTAAAAACTAAAATCATCGTAACATCAAAAATGAAATGGTCAATGGAGTCACAAAGTTCTGGGCATTTCTCTGGCATTCTGTTTCCCACGAACAGTGATGTCATAATGTCCTACTGAGTCTTAGGTCCTGCTGAGCCACAAGAAGGAAGCCCTGAGGAGACAGTAGATTGCTGGATAAATCACATCAATTTCCCAATGGATTTTATATTGTTTACCTTTTTATTTGGGGTTTTCATCCCAAACATTAGCAATCTACAGTCCAATGTGGAACGTAAGTAAACATTTAAAATTAGTCAATCAGAAGGTTGATTCTCAATCACAGAAAGTCAGCATATGGCAGTTTTCTGCAGGATGATTGAAAGTTGAAGATGCAATATAATTTAACTTTTAAATCTCAATCTCTAATTGTGAAAAAATTTCAGTGAGAGAAAGCAGTAAAGAAAATTAACATACTTTATTCCATTCTGTGTCATGTTTTCTTTTTCAGGGAACGCTGAGGTGATGCCTTCAGATGAAGAACAGTATTATTCAGATGATGAAAATCTGGCTAATAGTGCTCCTCCTGTACATGAAAATATAGATGATACTCATGTTATACATAAATCAGAAGAAGATGAAGAAGATACTCCTGCTAATGAGAAAACTGGCAATTACTATAAAGACATAAAACAATGTAAGTGTTTTAAGTTAATAGCATATGTATGACTGATTACACTGGTTTGATTTTCCTTAATCCTGCCTTATAATCATCACCATATTATTTCCCAGTTTTGAAATTCTAATTTACTTTGTAGGCATTTCAGTGTGTAAACAAAGCCTTATTTCTTACAACTTTTTTTCATGAAGTGTTATGAAATTTTATAAAGTTATCTTTGCTACTATTTCTGTCTACTGTGGTTCATCCTGGCATTGTGATACTTCCTTTAGTAAAAACTGATCTATTTGATGGTAAGTCAGCCCAAACTTATTTTGAGGCGTGGATCCATTTCTTAAAGCTGCTGAAACAAAAATGCCACAGATTAAGAGGATAAAGACAGCCGGGCAGTGGTGGCACCTTTAATCCCAGCACTCGGGAGGCAGAGCCAGGCGGATCTCTGTGAGTTCGAGGCCAGCCTGGGCTACCAAGTGAGTTCCAGGAAAGGCGCAAAGCTACACAGAGAAACCCTGTCTCGAAAAACAAAACAAAACAAAACAAAAAAGAGGAAAAAAAAAACTAGTTTCCTATAGTTCTAGAGGCTGGAAGTCAAAAATCAAAGTAGAACCAATCAAGTAAGTATTCCATCCAAAGTCAAAGATTGAGAACCGTTCCTTCCTTCCTTCGGCTTCTGGTGGCCCAGGTGTGTCTTGGCTTGTGGCAGCATCGGTTTGTGCCTCACCCTCTTCGTGTCATACTCTCCTTGTTTCTTCCTGCAGACTCCCCTCTTGTATAATAACATGAGACAGATCCATCTAGGAGCACACCCTACCCCAATCTGGTTTTAACTGAATTATAAGCTCTGAAACCCTATCTCTAATCCTGTCTCATTTTCTGATGTACTGAGGTTAAGATTTAGTGACATTTTGCCTACAAATTGATTTTGGCATCTTATAGCCATATACATATTTTCCATGAATTTCCTTAATTGTTTCTCACAGTTATGTATCATAAGAAAATTAGTTTGACTTTTTTCCTTATGAATTTTCAGCTTGCTCCTTGCTCCCCTTCCTTTGAAAAAGTCTCATTTTTTTTGTTTATAGTTATTTTTTCATTAGTCAGTGGATACTTTTTAAAGTTTAAAAATACACTATGGTGAAAAAAATATAACGGACAAGCAGTGATTACTGGTTGCTAAAGACTTCTGATTTTCTGTTTGTAGATGTGTTCACCACACATAATCCAAATGGCACAGACTCTGAAATCTCTCTGAGTGCCACAACTGACCTGAAGTTTGTGCTGAAGAACTGTGAGTACTAAACGCACGGTCCACAGCTCCACAGGCCAATCCCTTAGGGCGGGATTCCAGAACAGACCAGGGACAGGGGTGAGGCCTCTGGGGCTCCTCTAGAGTCCATCTTGTGCTTCTAGGCACCGACAGAGCTATGTCATCGCCTGGTTTTGTTTTTCCTAAATTCTCTTCCACAACATTTTTTTTTTTTTTTGTGAAGCTCTATGAGCATTCCAGTGACCATTACAGAGGAAGCAGACAGAGTCTCTCAATTCTAACTCTGTTTTCCATTTTGCATAGAAAGAAACATTAACTAAAGTTAGGATTCCAGGCTTTTACTCATCTTTATTAAACCTATATTTGTGGGGTTTTTTTTCCTCTTTTATACTTTGAATGGTGTGAAATAGTAAAAAGTGACTCTTTCTGGCTATGGCAATTTCGATACTGGGACAGGCTCATTAATGCCTCATTATTAATAAATTTACTTGACAGTAATGGAGAATTTGGGCAATTCCAAGCCTTGTACCAGTCACACTTTTAGGACAAACTTAGTTAAACTACCAGGGGCATCTTGCTTGTGTAGAGCAAACATCTTGAGTTGTGTGGGGAAAGTTACAGTTAGCTGACTCTTAAGTACCCCAGACACGTCAAATTTCCAAAAAAATGAATTACTGAAAACCATAGTACCCAAAGAAGAGATTCCAAAACCATAGATTCCTACCCCACAACTAGAAGATTGTCAACAAAATTGGAATGAATAAAACTTTGTGCCTTCTACATGTGGGCATTGTAGGAATGTTCCAGAAGAGCTAGCCTACCAAATAAACAGTGAGCCCCAGGATAGCTCTTTCATGTAGCTGGAGAGCTTCCCGCAGTCTCATAACCCACGTATAAAATAATCACTCAGATGCTTATATTACTTATAAACTGTATGGCCGTGGCAGGCTTCTTGTTATCTACTTCTTCTATCTTAAATTAACCCATTTCTATTAATCTATAAGTTGCCACATGGCTCGTGGCTTACCGGCATCTTCACATGCTGCTTGTCATGGTGGCAGCTGGCAGTGTCTCTGCCTCAGCCTTCCACTTCCCAGAATTCTTCTCCTCCTTGTACCGCCTATACTTCCTGCCTGGCCACTGGCCAATCAGTGTTTTATTTATTGACCAATCAGAGCAATTTGACCTACAGACCATCCCACAGCACTTTCACTAATGATAAATTTCTTCAGCATAGTCTCTAATGCTCCATGGAAAGTGGGGTAAACTGAGGCACCTGGATGTTCTTAGTAGGAATAAATGATTGCATTGTAGCTTGGACTTTTCACCTGTTCTGAGTTCTGTCTGAATATTTATTTTCTACCCTTTCTTATTAACAGGATACCTGTGATGGATTTGTAGGCTCTGTGGATTCATTCTGCCACTCCGCAGAAATTCCCCTTTAGTGGGGTAGTATCCCATATGGAACTTATGCTACTGTTTTTTTGTTTTGTTTTGTTTTGTTAAGTTAACTGATACAGCTGAAACACTCAGTGATGTGACCACATGGACACATTGTAGGCTGAGATTTATACTAAGGTCTGTGTAGGGAGCCTGCCGAAGCCAGCCATCTTAGCCAATAGCTCATCATTACCTCTAAAGGCCTGGGTTCCAAGCTTTTCTTCTCTCTCACAGAGCACAGACGTATTAGTCCTATTTCAGGCATCCCGTAATCACAAAAACACTATTCTCCAGTGCCTTCCTTCCTACGCTTCATTTCTGATAAAAATGCCATTCTCTTTCCTCTCCTCTCTCCTTGTCTTTGTTCCATTTGTAGTCTTAAAATATGGAAACCCCAGACATTTGGTCAATGTTTTAATATGTTGAAAATACTTTATCTCTTTTCCTAGATAAACTCGTCAGTGCAACTACAGCTAAAACATCTGCCGGCGAAGAAGCAAAACCTTATGAACCTATGCGTAAAAATATTCAAAGTATTAAAACTACTACACTGTATTGATATCTGGAGCATATTATTCTATAACTTAGGCAATGAGCTCACTGGTCTGAACATGACATAAGTCAATAGTATGCCTAAAGAATCCATACCACTATCATTTAGAGCCGTCCTGGAGTCTTTTAAGTGGCAAATACGTAAGAGTCCATTTTCAGAGGTACCTGACATGCTATAGGAACTGAACTTTTAAATATTTAAATAAACATATAAATATATATATATATATAATACATTTATAATATAAATGTTTAGATCTATCTAGGACAAATATATGGGGTGTATTTTAATATTTTTGATGACAATGTAAAATTTTCTACTTGATTAAGGGATATATGTATCTCGAGTCACAACAATTAATGTTTCCTAGGATTATTTGAGGGAGGGTCTTAAGAGTGGGAGGCTACATATTCAAAATCACCATTTTATTTTCTTGCCAAGATCATTGTTCCTTATAAAGTATTTGTGAAGCCATAACAATCCAGGATAACTCTCCTAAAGTTTTTGAGTGAGCACATAATTGTAAATAATAGATTCTCACCTGTTACCCATGTCATCTCTTTTGAACAGCATCAACCCCCAATGTGCCTGCATTTTGGACAATGTTAGCAAAAGGTAAATTCATGCAGTTAGCTAACTGGGAAAAATGTTTCTAACATTTCTATTTATATTAATTATCTGACATTTTATATAAGAAAGACAAGACTGGTTAAATATTTCTAACAATAATTAATAAGTTCATGTTTGTTGCCCCTTGTAACAGCAAATGTAATATGCAAAGAAATGATAAAACTGTAGTTTCCAATTCCTTTGCATCCAGAAGTATATCCTCCAACAAATGTTATAGTCTTAAAACCACAGAGGACACTTGCTGGTATAGGGGAGTTGGTTTTCTTGTCCTTGTGTTGTAAGTAACTATCACAGTCTTCCTGTTTTCTAGCTTTGACTTGAGAAACAGATGAGCCCAGATAAAAAAACTTTCAACTAAGTGCATGATTCAGCATTTTAAGCAAAGTTTTTGCCCAGTATGGTCCCTCCATGTTTGGGGCAGCATGTGTATAAACACACAGAGATGCACAATGAAGTGATGCACATATAAGTGCAAAGTACCAGTACATATTTGTGCATGAAAGTAATGTGTATAGCATGAACACACAAGTATACATGCACAGCACAATACATAGATCAATCTATGCATCCATATAGTTTGTGCAGATACAGACATATGTATTAAGATGTGTAATGAATTTGTCATATACATATACATTATAAAAATGAAATATACATCATATTCACTCAACCATTATTATTTGCATATTGTGTATTTACATTCAGTATTACCTACTCGAGACTAAGATCTCTGTTAACCTAAAATCAATATTTGTAGAACCTTCCAGATCACTTGTCGATATTGATACAATTTCAAATATTTTTAGTTGCCTGACAGTCATACCTTGAACTGGCCTCTTTGGTGATATTGTGTTTCCCAATATATTGTGCATCCTAATAAACTTATCTGGGGTCAGAGAACAGAACAGCCACTAGATATAGAGGCCAGAAAATGGTGGCACACACGCCTTTAATCCTAGCATTTCAGAGGCAGATATCCGTCTGGATCTCTGTGAGTTCAAAGCCACACTGGAAACAGCCAGGCGTGGTAACAAGAGCCTTTAATCCCAGAAAGTGATGGCAAGAAGCAGAAAGGTATTTAAGGCTTGAGGACAAGGAACTAGGCCTGGTTAAGCTTTTAGGCTTTTGAGCAGCCCGGTTCAGCTGAGATTCATTCTGGATGAGAACTCAAGAGGCTTCCAGTCTGAGGAAACAGGATCAGCTGAGGAATTGGCAAGGTGAGGTGGCTGTGGCTTGTTCTGCTTCTCTGATCTTTCAGCGTTCACTCCAATACCTGGCCCTGGGTTTGTTTTTATTAATAAGGACTTTTAAGATTCATGCTACAGGCCTCTAAACATAGTGTTAAATAGTTTGTTAATGTCCCTAAATACTATAATGGACTCTATGGGAAATATACATGTATCAGATAAGCTCTTTGGAACCTGAGTTGTAGAGATGTTCCCTTTACAAAACAATACTACAATGAATAATAAGAACAGACTTCACATATTATACACACACCTTTACACACATGTAAAAATTTTAGTAAGTGAATCTTACTTATAACATCAACATTGTTTTAACAGCTATAAGTGGATCAGCAGGGAACATGGGTGATAAAGATCAATTCTTTCAACCAATTCCAGGTAAGAACAAAGTACTTCAATTAATAGATACATAAATATCACCCGAATTTTAGTGACTGCATTGTGAAACAATTTCTCATTAAAAAAGGGTAATGAGTATATGTGGGAAAGTATAATGATGGTTAATGCCATATCAAAGAGGACATTGATTACATTAGACAAATTATACTTCTCAAGTATTCTTATTGCTCTTTTACCAATGACTTATCATCTCCCTGTCTTCTGACTCACAATGTTGAAACAGATTAAGACAGGTAAGTGAATAATACATATAATATATATAGTCTTTTAAAAGTAGACTTTACTTTAAGGTTTTAAATTTAAAGAAAACAATAGCAAAAAGTACAAAGTTCTCTTATCCCACCCTTCTTTGTTTTCTACTTTTTTGATGTTAAGATTTTGTGTGTGTGTGTGTGTGTGTGTGTGTGTGTGTGTGTGTGTGTGTGTGTGTGTGTGTGTGTGTGTGCACCACATATGTGCAGGTACTTGTGGAAGCCAGAAGAGGGTGTCAGATCCCCTGGAACTGGAGTTACATGTGGTTGTGAGCCTCCTGACTTGGGTACCAATGGAAAATCATATTAAAAGGCAGTGTTTTAATTTTTCTCACACCCTTTGTCCTACAAGTAAATACTTGTAAAATAGATATATTTGGTGGCATATCTGTCTGCTCAGTTCTGTAATGAATTATTTGACAAACGTAGCCCTTGCCTTGAGCTGCTTTAAGAAAATGGAATGAGTCTTATTTATATTCAGGAATGGCAGATGGTGAGTTACCTTAGGAATAGGTTGTCATCTCTCTACTTAGCATTTAAGTGACTGAACTTGGAGTTGACTGGTTTTCTACCATTTATTGAGGACACACTATAAAGCATGTATTCTGATGTTTTAGCCACATTATGCCAGTTCTCCCAACAAGCCTATTTTATGAAGAAATTGAGGCATAAAGCAAAAGCCAGCCCAAACCTGCAGTTAACTTCCTGTAACTTCTAGTGTTTATACATTGTAAAGCTTCCTCTGGTTCTGACCTTGACTTTGATAAATGTTCTGTGTTAGGAAGAGTAAGGGATTTGTAGAAAAAGGAGATTGAGGCAAACTCTCTGTCAGATATCCTTTGTTAGGAGAGTCCTAGGCAGCCATGAGGAAACCCCGAAGTGAAAAGCAATTAGGAGAGATAGCATCATGGCCCATCAGTAGGTAGCCATGATAAAGCCTTGAAAGGACATAGATCCTTCAGTTCCTGGAATATCAAGAGAGATACAACATCATGGCCATAGGCAGCTATGAGGATCTTTAAAAGGGCTAGACCATCTAGTTCTATCAGCTTCCTTCAGATCCGGAGTGTCTGACTATTACAGGTTTAGGGCCGAGTAGAAGATAAATTTCCTGGTGGGGGGGGG
>CABHPR010150148.1:37395-70273 GCA_902168415.1 Peromyscus melanophrys
AAGAGAGAAGGGTCGGGAGAGAACTCAGTGAGAGCTATAAGGTCACAGCAGTTCTCTGTAATTCTCTCCTCCCCTCTCTCTGTCCCTCCCTCCCTCTCTCTCCCTTCCTCCCTCTTCTCTCTCTCAGACAGGGAATGTGGCTTGATTTCTGGGAGACAAAACAGCAGCTAGAGGTTCTAAGAGTTAACCCCAAGAACACACCCATTTATTTATTTATTTGTTTGTTTGTTTATTTATTTATTTATTTATTTACTTACTTACTTACTTATTTATTTTGGTTTTTTGAGACAGGGTTTCTCTGTGTAGCTTTGGAGCCTGTCCTGGAACTCACTCTGTAG
This sequence comes from Peromyscus melanophrys, assembly GCA_902168415.1. NCBI lineage: Eukaryota > Metazoa > Chordata > Mammalia > Rodentia > Cricetidae > Peromyscus > Peromyscus melanophrys. Next base: position 37,734 of record CABHPR010150148.1, read on the forward strand.
CCCAGGCTGGCCTTGAACTCCCAGAGATCCGCCTGCCTCTACCTCCCGAGTGCTGGGATTAAAGGCATGTACCACCACCGCCGGACAACACACTCATTTATAAAGACTTTTGGGAGCCGAGTTTCAGAATGACCAGAGAGCTACACAATGACATCCTGTCTCAAAAAAGAAAGAAAGAAGGAAGGAAGGAAGGGAGGGAGGGAGGGAGGGAGGGAGGGAGGGAGGGAAGGAAGGAAGGAAGGAAGGAAGGAAGGAAGGAAGGAAGGAAGGAAGAAAGAGAGAGAGAAAGAAAAGAAAAGAAAAGAAAAGAAAAGAAAAGAAAAGAAAAGAAAGAGAAAAAAGGCTTTGGGAACTAGGGGTGCATTTAAGGGAGGCAGTTCATTTTAATATAATCTACTTGATTATTCCCAAATGGGTCTGAAAATCAGATAACAGTCAATGACAGCTGTACACATTCCATTACACTTGCTTTAAGATCACACTGGGATAATATAATTTTTTACTCTTTATTGGTATTAGGAACCTAGACCTTTCAACATGCTAGCAAGGGCTCTACTGGGCTATATACCAATCACAATAATTAAAATGTTTAAAAGTCAGAGAAGAATGACATGGGAGTCTAGATCTGTCATTGAATATTACCTACATATTACCTAGAAAGTCATGAAGGCCCTTGGAACACTGTGAGTGGTCATGGGAGCACTGTGAGAAGGGAAATTTCAACATTAAATATATTTTGTCTGATGTATTCTCATGAACATCCAAAATCTGACAGTAAAGAAACATCTTCATCGGATTTTATGAGATTCTTAATGTCTCTGGAGCCAGCCATGATTTTGTGACTTAACTCACTTCCGGAGTCTAAAAAAATCACTTCTCTTTCTTTTTGTAATATCAAGCACACTAACTTTAATCATCTTGGTAACAAAATGGCAAACTTATCTCTTAAGCCTTAGAGAGGAAACCACCAATACTACACACTTTTATTTCAAAAGAACAACCAGTGTGTGCCCAACAACAGGACATACACCTTTCCTTTCAGAAGAACCAGCACCTTGTAAATTGTTCTAATAACCTTTTCAGAGATGATAAGTTACTTAAAGTGGTTTCTAGTAAAGCCAAGAAGAAAGGCTGCTCCATAAAAATGTTGTCATGGGTAGCTTGGGCTTAAAAGCACATTTTGATTAGTAGAAGATTTGCAAACTTCTGTGAGTATCTAAAATGGAGTTAAGCACAGCTACTCCAAGATTGTTAAGGAGACTAGAGAGAAAAACTGTGTACGTGGATGAAAAATGGCCTTTTTTTTTTTTTTTTTTTTTTTTTTTTTTTTAGCCATTGTCTGGGGAGGAAGAGTGAGCTGTGAATGCTGCAGCAGCTATCTTCTCTTATCCTTATTCCTCAAGGAAAACATGCACAACACTCAGTTTTCCATTGTATTGTGTTTCTTTCCTCCTAGGCTCTGATTTGAACAATACCAATGAAGACAAACTGTTAGAGTTAGAGGAAATCAAGCTCAAATTAATGCTGGGAATCTCACTGATGACCCTTATCCTCTTAATTCCCCTCCTGATATTTTGTTTTGCCACACTGTGCAAACTGAAACACCTAAGGTAAGCCTACTGGCCTTTTCAGTCTTCAGTGCTAGTCCGTGGCGTCATGCTCCCTCCCTCCCATCTTTAGTGAATTAATAGGAATATGTACCCTCCTCAGTAACAGATAAGATATTCAGCTCGAATCTACTTCCTCTATGCATTGGGAATGTGAGCCCTGTTTCAGAGAATGTCTCACTGTATTTGCCCCCAGTAGTTTAAATAGTCATAAATAAACTCACAGTTGATTAGGAAGGATATAGAGACTTTAGACAATGCTTCCTCCCTCTGCATGCCTGCAAAATAGCCCTGGAGTACAAAGACCATTTATTCTCTTCTAATTAGCTCATTTGCTTGGGGTTTAACATTTAAATTTTTTGGTAGCCTTGCTTAAGACCTTGAAAGAAACAGAAAATTTGTCACTTTTATGCCTTGAGGCCTAGACATTTGTCTTAAATAATCATTTATCTCTTCTTATAAAAATATGACTCCTAACAGTGTGAGTTGTGTGTGTCTCTCTTTTGCCTGCTCTTGGGACCCTCTTCCTCCTACCGGATTGTCTCATCCAGTTTTGATATAAGGGTTATGCCTAGACTTATTGTCACTTGTTATGCTGTGTTCAGTTGCTGTGCCTGGGAGGCCTGCTCTTTTCTGAAGGAAAATGGAGGAGCAGTGGATCCAAGGGAAAGGGGAGGTGGGGGAGAGCTGGGAGTGGTGGAGAGAATATATATATATATAATTTCCATTTGAACCCGAGAGCCTGGTCTCTTTACAACTTTTTTTTGTGCAGTATCATAAATTACTTTAAACCTCCACAGGATTACTTTTTAATCTTCACCATTATCCTTAATTTTATTCTTTGACTGTGGTACTTTGATAAGGTACTTCTCTGACCCATTAAACCTGTAATGTTAAATGTTTATTTTCTCTAATTCAGCTTCATCTTATGTTTCTTGTTAAGCCTTTATTACTTAAGGCAATCTTTATTGTTGGCTTTTAAATTCTAATATTGACGTTTGAGACAGGCTGCATACACCAGGCATTCGTGGTTCATTTACACAAGGATTAAATACAATACAACTACAATGAAAAAAAAACTATACTCTTTGCATTAATTAATGCATTGGACAGACTCTGTTTCTGTTTTTAACTGTTCTGATTTGAGTTACATGTATATGCAACTAAAGATAACTCCTGATGTGTGTTCTCTTCTTTCTAGGGACAAAAGTTATGACAGTCAATACACTGTGAACCCGGAGCTGGCCAATCTGTCTTACTTCCACCCCTCAGAAGGGGTATCAGACACATCTTTTTCAAAAAGTGGAGAGAGCAGCTCATATTGGGGCAACACTTCTTCAGACTTGAGACGATCCAGCTCAAAAAAATCTAGATCTAAATCTATGGATTTTTCTGCGGACGCCAATCAAATAGCCTTAGATGAAACGCCAACATCAAACTTCCTTCCGCCTGAGCAGTCAGACTTCCTTCCTTCTGAGGAGCCATACTTCCTTCCTCCTGAGCAGCTGAGTGAGCAGTCCGGTGAGAATGCCTTTGTTGAGGCAATGGATGCGGAGCCTATGGTGGATAGGACATCTGCTGATGAGGAACAAATGATCTCTGAGTAAATAACTTTAATTCTTTGGTCATTTAAAAAAAAAAAAGATCTTTGTGTCTCACATAAACTTCCTAATTTTGAAACTGCAAGTTTCAGAGACATCTAAGTTTTCTGATGTCCTAAGGGCATATTCAATAAAAACTATCACAGTTGTTATTTGTTATACGAATTATTTAAAAGAAAATGTACAAGGAAATAATTTAATGGAAACTCATCAAATAAAAACAATGCTGGAGACTAGGTTATGAATGGTATTCATGACTGTAAGTAGCTCAGTGATAGACCACTTGACTAGCATGCCCAAGACCTCCTTGGAACCATCAACCCACCCATCCATTCATCTTTAAATGAGGGCATTTACATCTTACCTTTACCTATGCCTGGATACTACTATCTACATCAAGGCCAAAAACATCTGGCTTATGTTTCACTAACTAAACAGTGGTACCACCAAGAGACAAAACTAAGTTAGTGGTAGAAACTGCTGGCATTCTTGAGTTGTTTTGAAGTGATGCAGCTGCTTTCACCGATTGCCAGCAAGATAGCTCAGCTGGAAAAGCTGCTTGCCATACCCTGAATTGACAACCTGAGTTGGATCCCTGGACCGCACAGTGGAAGGAGTGAACCATTACTCAACTCCTACTTGTCCTCTGACCTCCCCAGGCATACTGTGGTGACAATAAATAAAGCATTTTCTCCATTTCTAAAGTACTTGTAATCTTTTGGGATAACGTGTTGTGCCAGAAAAATCAAGGAAGAGATCATTCTAGCAGATAATTTCCTAGAGAGGGAGTCATTAACTAATTTGTTTAACAGCGCTCACTCCGATCAGTCCCAGGCACCCAGAATCATTGTGCTTTAACTGAAGAAAAAAAAAATCTCAAAGGATAATTCAAGTTTATTAGTAACTATAGGGGCTATCTATACCAAGAATATTTCAAGTTACCTGGACAGATGAAATAGGGAGATGATACTGTTTCCTTCAGTGGGTCAATTTTAGGGCATGCACCAGGTCATTTATAGGTATGTGGGTGTGGGGAGTACCCAAGGCAGATGTCATTGCTTTTCTTAATCCTCTTCATGCCAACAAGCTTCCATTTCCTGGCTGCCAGACACTTTGTGTCACACTGAATTATAGTGTCCTATGAAAAGTTTGTTTATTTTACAAATCAAGTTATGGAATCTCATGGGCTGTGGATGTAGCTTAGTGAGTAGGATACTTCCCTAGTATGCAGGAGGCCCTGGTTTCCATCACCAGTACGGAATAAATCTACATTGGTAGCACACACCTGTAATGCCAACACTAGGGAGGTCGAGGGAGGAGGATCAGAAGTGTGGTTGTCTTTAACTACAAGGGAGTTTGAGGCCAACCTGGAATACATGAGACCCTGAGTTAAACAACATGGAATCTCAGGTAAGCCAGATCCATGCCTTGCCCGAGTTCATTTGCTTGGGAGTGGCAAAGATAGACTATGCTTCTAAACTGAGTCTCTGACCATGATCCACAAAAAGTCAAAGGGCCTTAGGAACAAGATAAGTCCAAGACATCTGTTGCTCAAATCCTAAATGGTCTTATAATAAAAACCTAGAGCCAGATATTAGGGTGAAAGCTGAAAGATCAGGGAAGCAGAGCAAGCCGCAGCCACCACCTCTTACCTCACCAACTCCTCAGCCTGAAAGAGCCAGAGTTCCTGTCTTCTCCTGCTTTATATTCCTTTCTCTGCCCGGCATATCACTTCCTGTTTCAAACTTCCCAGTGCTGGAAATAAAAGTGTGTGCCACCATTGCCTGGCTCTGTTTCTCTTTTAGACTGGATTAATCTCATGTAGCCCAGTGTGGCCTTGAACTCACAGAGATCCAGAAGATCTTTGCCTCTGCCTCCCGAGTGCTAGGATTAAAAGTGTGTTGCTACCACTGCCTGACCTCTGTGGCTGGCTCTGTCCTCTGATCTTCAGGCAAGCTTTATTTCTTAGATTACAAATATATCACCATAACATCAGGTTTCTAGGTGTTATTTCCACTCACGAGAAGTTGTTTTCACTATCTTTGGCTTAGAAAGATGTTTCTTGTTCCCTATGGAAAACAGATACATTTCCCTAACCGCCACTTTACTCCCACTCTCCCCTTTCGGACTCCACCCTGTTTCACTCACCATTGGTTGAGAGAGCAAGGAAGCTCCGCCTCTAAGTAGCTGTGGACTATATAAGCCCCAATCCATGAGGGGAAAGCCATCGCAAGGCAGGTGCTCACTTTGCCTGGATCTCACCCAATAGTGCACAGTTTCTGAGCCAGTGTGGATGGCCTTGAGCATCAGCTCCCTCTGCCTGTTCCTTTTGCCATTTCTCATGCCCCTTTGACAGTTCTAGGGCTGGAGTCAAGTCTCTGTACTGGCAGTTCAGGCATCTGAAGCACTGAAGGTGGGTGAGGGCTCAGTGAGGCAGATGGCTGAAGGTGCTTGGATGTAGCAAGGTACTAAGGAGCTTCTTTGAGTCCCCAGGCGTGGAAAGGGCTTGTGGGAGGATGTCAGGATGTGATGCTAGGGTGCTCATAGTCCCTCATTTTTTCTCTGGCCCTCCACCCATCTCTTAAAGATGAGAAGAATGTTCTTGTTTGGAAACAGGCACAAAAGGCCACTTTCAAATGGAAGTGTTTGTAGTTGTAATGCATCATAGGGAAAGTTAGTGGGTATAGTATTACTCTTACTAAAATGGGCAAAACCAACGTTAACTCTGTTTTAAAAGTCAGCTGAGTATGTAGCCCAGTTATAGAACCCTAGCCTGGCATGCACAAGACCCTAGGTTCAACCCCCAGCACCACCACAAGAATAAAAGCAACAGCAAAAAATAAAAATAAAACAAAACAAAACAAAAACCATGTTGCTTCCCAGACTCCTGACACCGCTTGTAGATATTTAGAAAGAACAATCGGGATATTTGAGGGAGCTGGGTGAAGGTACATAAAGGATGTTGGGCAGTCTCTCCTGCTCTACTCTAGAAGTGAGGAGACAGCGTACAGATCATGCACACTTGTCCGCTGCTGATCCTTAATTTAACCTGCATTTCCTGAGCAGGTTTCCTGGACCCCTGCCTCCCTTTTCTCCAGCAACTGATGGGAATCTTCCTATTCTAAACACCCAGATCTCCTCAGTGCTTCCTAGTCTGCAACTCCCCCTGCCTTCAAAACCTGCTTTAAGTTCTGTCTTGCAATACCTTGGGTTGCACTGGATAGCTCCGGCTCAATGTACTCTGCTTATACATTGAGCCAGTTCTTATAGACTGTCTGGGGTAGGCGAGAGAACTTACGTGAGTTCCCTGGAAGTCTGCCCAGTGTTATCCTGAGCCAACCTTGTTCTCTATTCGTCTGCATCAAGTCCCAAGGTATGCCTAAAAATGAAGCAGGTGCTGGGGACCTTTCAGAGAAGGGGGGTTGTTGCATGCCTTTGGGGTGGTCTCCCAGTTCCAAAAGTCCTGATGTGGCAGAGCTAACCCAGAGATGTTTAGGAAGCTGGCTCATGTGTTGTGTATGCAATGTCACCATGATGGGCGAGGAAAACCCTGGCTTCTGTCTTGTAGCTACTAGAGTTCTGTCAAGGATGCAAGGGCTATGTGGAATGGACATAGTGGACCTGGTGAGGTTGAAGAAAGGTGCCCTGAACGCTTGGAGCAGCATGGAAAAGGTATGAAGGTGATGTCCACCATCATCTCGGATGTGAAATCATCATAAGGAGTTTTCTGTGCTCTGGGGAAAGGTGGGGTAGAAAAACCCTCTTGACAGTTGGACCTGGCAGCTGAGACTTGCAAATACTCTATTGTGCCTTATAACTACCAATCAAATGTGGCTGTTTTCTAGCCAGGAAGAACCAAGGGGGCTCTGGAGCAGGAGGTAAGAGGAAAGTAGCCATGATGAAAACTCCTAAATTGTTCATATGTCAGCAAGAACAGAGGCTAGGGTTAAAAGGAATCTTAAGGATTAACAAGGGAGTATTTGGAATCCTGAGGCAGATGAGTAAGAGACCAAGCTCAGTAGATGAGGAGAGGAGGAACAGAGGTCTGGGCAGGAAGACAGCTACCCCCTTGCCAAATCCCCAAAGCCTGTGAAGGACATGCATAGGTTCCATTGCCCTTTCTTATATTCTTGCTTCTAATGCAGCTGATGGCAACAGTTTAAATTAATAGTAATGATGGCTTCTCCCAAGAGGTTTTTGCTGAGGGGACCACCTCAGACCACCCTTTAGGCAAAGAGCTAAATGTGGGGTAACCAAGAAAGCCTGCAGCTCCATCTTATTGACTTGTGATCAAGTTAAATCTTTTCCACAGTAAAGCTACATGCTTATCATGTAAATGTAGGAACAAAGAGAACTTGGTGTAATTAGCAACATCTGAGACATCAGCAAAGGTCAGAGGGTAGTAATTCAGACCAAGTGACCAATAGCATCAGGCTGAAAACCTGACAAATATGGAATTAGAAATCATAGACAGCATAGGGCTTCAACCATCCATAACAGGGTCAGCACTCCATGAACAGAGATCATGGTCATCTCCTTGGTTGGGGCAGAAAGACATGCCCTATTGGCTCTGGCCCACCGTAGCCTAGAGAATTAGCCAGTCTCAATAGAGCTTACCTCAGCGTTGGTCAGATTTCTGTCACGAAACCATAACAACTTGTAACAAAGGCACACCATAGTTTTTAACCCCCCTTGGAAGTCCTTCCCTCTTTCTGAAGTTTCATTTTTCCTTCATTTCTCATTTTTTCTCAATTTCTCACTTTTGTGTAATTCTTCTTAATTAAAGCTTGCTTCTGCTGTGGGATGTTCTGTATGTTAAATGTGTTGCTCTGATTGGTTAATAAATAAAACACTGATTGGCCAGTAGCCAGGCAGGAAGTATAGGTGGGACAAGGAGAGAGGAGAATTCTGGGAAGTGGAAGGCTGAGTGAGGAGATGCTGCCAGTCGTCGCCATGAAAAGTGAGATGTAAGGTACTGGTAAGCCACGAGCCACGTGGCAAGGTGTAGATTAATAGAAATGGGTTAATTAAAGATAGAAGAACTAGATAGCAAGAGCTGCCACAGCCATACAGTTTATAAGTAATATAAGTCTCTGTGTGTTTACTCGGTTGGGTCTGAGCGGCTGCAGGACTGGCGGGTGAGAGAGATTTGTCCTGACAGTGGGCCAGACAGGACTGGAGAAAACTCCAACTACATGCTTCCATTGTTCCAATGGAACATGTCCCACAAGATTCTGTCTTTAATTTCTGTTGGCACAAGACAACTAACCCATAGACACTGTCTCAGGTTGATCTTTGATGAGTGCCCAGCACCTTAGGACCCTGTATTGAGCCCGAGGGGGTTGAGAAAAGTGCTGTCTTACTCCAACTCTTGTAACAGCTTCATGTTTCAAAACTATCCAAACCCACTTCTGGGGAAGCGGTCGAGTTTAAGCTGTGGCATGAGTAGACTCCTGCTGCTTCTCATGGTACTGTTTAACAACAGTTTCCAAATTATCGCAGCCAGTAAACACAACTTATGCCAACATACATTTCTGGCTGAATAGCCAAGCTTATTTAAAGAGAAACCAAAACCCGGATGTTAAGTTTAGATCATGGAATTGCTAACATTGTCTGTCATCTCTTCTCTCCTTTCTCAAACAGTTCCTTTTCCAGTATATTGTTTTGAATTTCAATAGATTTCTTATAGAATAGAAAAATGATTGGTAAGTTGAAAGCTGTTGACCCAGGAGAAAGTTTATTGTGTAAAAAAGGATGTATGTGTGTAGTTGTTTGTTTTTTACTCTTTACTCTTTGGGGGCCCGCCTACTTATAAATGGCTTTAGCTTGACTTGTTTCTAGCCAGCTTTCCTTAACTTAAATTATTCCGTCTGTCTTTTGTCTCTGGACATTTTACTTTTCTTTCTTCTGTTTATCTTGCTTTCACTCTTACTCCGTGGCTGGCTGTGTGGCTGGGTAACTGACCCCTAGAATCTTTTTCTCCTTGTTCTCTTGCTCCTTCTCAGTTTCTCCTCCTATTTATTGTCTCTGCCTGCCAGCCCCACCTATCCTTTCTCCTGCCTTGCTATTGGCTGTTCCGCTCTCATTAAACCAATCAGGTGTTTTAGATAGGCGAAGTAATACAGCTTCACAGAGTTAAACAAATGCAACATAAAAGAATGCAACACATCTTTGAATATTTAAACAATTATTCCATAGCATAAACAAATGAAACACATCTTAAAATAATGTACTATAACATATGTGTGTTGCCAAAACCTGCAGATTATCTAAAATAAATTCAAAGTTTTAAGGGCATAATTGGACCATATCTTAGATGTGAAATATGTTTGGGAGAAGGGTTAGTTAACATATAAATAAGAAAGGAAAATGAATCTTTGGAAGAGGACATGATTATTCTAGTAAAAAAGATGATACTGCCTGGGGGTTGATGCTGTCACTTCAATCCTTAGGCTGTGCCACTATCCAGTTTTTCTCAGGACTGTGGATCCATATGCTTTGGAAATTTTGTTTGCTGACTCTGATTTTTGTGGTGGATGGGAATGGCATTCATTCTATGTTTGGAGTATTCTATAAACATCAAGGGCCTTGGTCAGAATGTCAAGAGAGAGGCATCAAATAAAGGTGAGCCTAATGTTTTGCACAGTGTTTTACTGTAGACACAGGAATTGCCTTGCTGTGTGAAGCTGTGTGCAGTTCTGTGAGTCGATCATCTGTTTGAAGTGTCCCAGTTGTCACTGATTGGTAATAAATAGCACATCTCTAAACATGTTGTGTTCAACCCAATTTAGTTGTTTGCAAATGAGGCTCATACTCTAACATGTACTCATTGTAGTATTTAAGGCAAGGGTGTAGGCTAAACTGGCATAATTCTTTTTATTTATTTATTTTTTGCCCACTTAGCTTCATGTTTACAAGATTTGTCATATTAAAAATCACTTTTTGACCAAAAACAAAAAAAATAATTTCACAGGCTTCCAAAACTGATGCAGGTCATTTAGTTTATATCCATATGACCCAAAACTTTATTATATATAAAGTGTATGAATATATTCCCAGCTTTCCCCAGTGCTTAGGACCTTATCACCCACCAGGGGGCATAAGAGGGAAGTAAATAAATTGATTCCTATTTGCAAGCATTTTCTATGTCCATTTTTCCTTATCTGCCATTTTCACTAAAAGGTTTTTTATCGACATTGCTGAACTTTTCCATCACAAATTAATAATTTCTATCTTTAGAAATTTGAAATTCACCTACCCAGTCAAAGTCATTTATTACCCCCAAATCAAGAACTACTACTGCCCTTTTATGAACATTCGCAGATACTCAGAGTGGCAAAATTTTTGAAATTTCTAACTTGCACACTTCCAGTTAAGGTTAGACACAGCCACCTTTCATTTGTCATCCTGTGAATGCTATGTCAAGCCACAGATTTTGCTTTTTTGTATTTTTTTGGTGACTTTATTTGGAAAAGGCCCTCAGGAATGCTGTCTAGTGCCACTCAGAGAAAATACTGGCTAGGTACATTGAATAGCCTGTTCATTTCTGAGATTAAGAAAGTAGGAAGGCCAGACGGTGGTGGTACATGCTTTTAATCCCAGCACTCGGAAGGCAGAGGCAAGCAGATTTCTGTGAGTTCATAGCCAGCCTGGTCTACAAAGTGAGTTCCAGAACAGCCAAGGCTACACAGAGAAACCCTGTCTCAAAAAACCAAAAAAAAAAAAAAAGTAGGAAGGTGGAAATATGTATGTATATATCAGTGTGAAACAATAATTGGAGGTCTACTCTCCTAAGGCAAGACAATGAATTAAGAGGTAGAGGTGTAGAGTTTACTGGCTCTGTAGGCTTTACACTGCTGCCCTGGGTCATACACTCACTAACTCCATGACTCTTAAGACATCTTCTAAAAACATACTTCCAATTCCTATGAGATACACTCCTGGACAGGATGTGGGTGGATGAGACATTTATTCACCTACAGGAGGAACCAATGCAGTTGGTGGCTACTGCACCAACAGTAAATTCACAAATGATCAAAACTACAGACCTTTACAATGTGCAATACATGTAGGGATACGACAGTGTGCGATACATGTGGGGATAGTAACTCCATGTCACAAATGCCACACATCACTCCTAAATTCCTAGTTTTACTTCCTAGAATATACAATAGATTACTAAAGAGACAAAAAGTAATGGCCCACCAGTTTATTGACCTTACTTATATCTCTCTAAAGGTTCTTAGTCTCCTAAGAAAGTTTTTAGATGTTAACATTTTGGAACGACATGTGTGTGTAAAAACACAGGACAAACTGTCACATGACCAAATGAACTGGCTTCTGTAGGTGAGGGGTAAAATTGAGAGACCCCTCTTTTCAGCCTCTTGGGTAGTAACCCACATTCTGATATAATTCATAAATTCCCCTCGCTTTTCTTCTTGGGCTGTCAAGGTAATTGTTAGACTTACTAACAGTATTTTATGTGTACACAGCAAAACATTTTTATAGCATTCAATTATAAAGGTAAATATCAAAAACACCTAGGACAATAACAAACCCTGCATTACAGTATTTGCACTCATACCTTCTTGTGCAATCCGTGTTTTTAGAAAAATATATTATATGAAAGCACAAACAGGCATTCTGATCTCAGCACATTCTTCCTCCGAGCAGTATATACAGTCAGGTTAGAGTCAGAACACACTACAGATCCACACAGGCTTTCCACCGAGGGTCCCAAACACACAGCACGATATGTACACTTCTATATCACATCTCTTGGCAGAGGGTCGTGACGGTATCAAGGCGCTCTCTTGCCAGGGAAGGGCAAACGGCAATTGAAGACGAAGAGTTCTGCTCTAGGCTGCTTCTTCAGCAGAGCAGTCGATTCCTGCATAGGTAAACTTCTCATAAAGTGTGGTATTCACATACGTCTGAAAGAACAAGAAAGGATCAGGTCCACACTGCACCGCTTCTGCCTCTGCCGGGGCGGGTAGACTAGTGCCCTGGCTTTGATTTATCTTTCATAGCTGGGGGGACACCTTCTGTTCTCAATCCCTCTGTGTATTTGATGATGTTTTTTCTGAAATGCATCCTGTGGCTTCTGAAGAAGATTCCCGGCGCCCTCTGGCCTTAGTTTCTGAGCATCTTTAGTATCTTATTGACCTCTCCTGGAAAGGTCAGCTGCTGTAGGCTCCTTTTCCTCTGACTATATTTATTCTTCACCTCTCCTGCTGACCTAGATTTGTCTGTGGACCCCTAAAATGGTACAGGTAATTACCTTTTAAAATGCTTCAATAGACTTTCCTGCCCTCCAAACAGTAAACTATAGGCCAGACTCCATTGCCTTTTTATTCTTGGCCAAGTCACTTAAAAAAATTAAAGGGCCAGACTACATGAATGAGATTCCTTCCAGCTCTAATAGACTATTTGCAGGTTCCATTTTAGTGTATGTGTGAGTGACTATACCTTACAGAGAAATCTTATTTCCCCCTAAATTCTATCTCCTCAAAATTAGGGAGCATATCTGTAATGGTGTAATACCTAAGGCTATTCTTAGAATAGCTTGTTGAGTTGTTTCAATGACTTTTTAATGATCACCTCGGGCATATCACAAATTCCAGGGAAAGAGCATCTGCATCAAACTGTGCTCACCTTTCGTTCTTCTAACATCCTGTTTAAGGACACCAATATCTGGGCGAATGATGGTCTCTCATAAGGCTTCTCCCTCCAGCACTGTCTCATTAGATCATACCTTTGAACATAAAGAGTGGAGAGATAAGATTAACTCTGACTGTGCTTCAGGCCTGGCTATGCCTTAGCATGGGGCAGGAAAAAAAGAAAATTAGTCACTGTGGAATGCTTGGTCATGACGCTGTGAGGCATAAGATACATGTACTCTACCTAGGACATTTCCACGGTGTCTTCCTCTCTTCCTCCAAACCCACTTCCCCTTTCTTCATCTATGGATATAGTACAGGCCAGCTGCCAGTCTTTTAGGACATTGACCTCAGCTATTGTAGCTATGCAGAAGGAACTGAATTACCTGTCTGTAGCAGCATTGATTTTTGGAATACTACCTTTCTAGTCATTAGTTCTCCTAATGAAATGCCAATATGTACCTTCCAGAGGCAGGACTTTTAGAAGTCCTGCCATTAAAAACACATGGCATCTTTAACTAGATACAATGGACAAATTATTGACAGCTATTCTCAGAAACAGGAAAAGAGTTCACAGACACCAGATACCAACTCTGCTGGCACTTTGATCTTGAACTTCTCAGCTTTCAGAACAATGAGAAATAATACACACATGTATAATTAAATATGAATATATAGTACAATTATATGATTATACAATTAATATATGATATAGTTATATATAATATAGTTAAATATAATTATATATGCATGTTTAAATATGTATACTTGAATTGATTCTTTTCAGAATTTCATACGTGGTATTTTTATCATACTCACCCCTTAAACTCCTTCAAGATCTACTCCCCAACCCATACCTACCCAACTTAGTGTCCTCATTTTCTTTTAAATCCACCAAGGCAATGATTGCTGCCTATTTACTCTTGGGTGTATGGCCATTCACTGGAGTGTGTTCAACTTACAAGGAGTCGTACCCTGAAAGAAAACTCTACCCCTCTTGAAAGCTATCTATTATCAATAGCTCTTCAGCTCGACGTGGACCTTCATGACCACCTCTGCCCTCAATGCTGGCATTTTGTCAAGCCTGAGCCTTTACTGGTCTTATACATACTGTCACAACTGCTGTGAGCTCATATGAAATTGCCCTGTTGTGTCCAAAATACTGCTTTTTTGTAGTCATCCACTACCTCTGGTTCTTAGAATCTTTTGCCAATTTTTCCATAATGGTCCCTAAGACTTAGGAGGAGAGGGCATGATATAAATATCTCATTTAGGCCTGAGCACTCCATAGTCTTATTCTTTGAACCTTGACCAGTTGTGGGTCTCTGTGTTAATCACCAACTACTGGGGGGGGGGGGGAAGAAACTTCTCTAATGATATTTGAGAGATGCACTAATCAATGGGTTTAACAATGAGTCATTAGGAGCTGGTTTAATACCATGTTCCTTTAGCAGAGTAATAGTAGTAAGTTCTCTCCTAGGGCCTATGAGCTGTCTAGCCACAGGTCTTTCCCCGAGTAATGGTTTTTTTTTGTTTGTTTGTTTGGGTTTTTTTTGTTTTTTTTTTGTTTTGTTTTGTTTTTTTAGTTAAAGGGATTTTTTATTGAATTTTAAATTTTTTTAAATTTATTTTATTTTATTTTACAATATAATTCAACTTTACATATCAGCCATAGATTCCCCCGTTCTCCCCCCTCCCACCCCTCTCCCCTCCCCCCGGCCCACCCCCCATTTCCATCTCCTCCAGGGCAAAAATTCCCCCGAGGATTGAGATCAACCTGGTGGACTCAGTCCAGGCAGGTCTAGTCCCCTCCTCCCAGGCTGAGCCAAGCGTCTCTGCTAAGCCCCAGGTTTCAAACAGCCAGTTCATGCACTGAGCACAGGACCCGGTCCAACTGCCTGGATGCCTCCCAAACAGATCAAGCCAATCAACTGTCTCACCCACTCAGTGGGCCTGATCCAGTTGAGGGCCCCTCGAAAAACCACATGATCATCTCACTAGATGCAGAAAAGGCATTTGACAAAATCCCAGTAATGGTTTTACATGTGGTTCCTTCTTATGGAGTGGGCCTTGAATCTAAGCATAAGGTGGCTGGTTACAACTATGACATTCACGCCACTCTTGCACCAGTGGGCATGTCTTGTAGGCTAGTTGTTGTTGTAGCTTGCAGGGCCCACAGATGGATAAGATTGGTGACTGCTTTTCTTCTCTGGCAGTGTACATAGGATATTTCATCACTATGAAAGCTAGCTAGTAGGGATAAAGCTTGCAGGTCAATACCAGCTTGATTTCCCTGTGTTCCATGACTAAAATATCTGCTATCTTCAGGAATATGGTATTTATCAAGTCCTGAAGGGTAACCAAGCACAACGGCTATAGCCTGTATTGTTTGGGGTGTTTATGGGACCTCACCGGCCAACAACTCCAAAATAGATAACCCATTCCTAACACTGGGCTTTTTATTTGTTAGCCTGTGGTGTCTAATAGGGGAACCATTGAACCATTTTAGGGTGACTCCATTTAAACACTTTGTATATATGTCTATGTTTATATTTTAGGAAACTTCTATGCTAGTAGTTTTTCATATGACTTTTTAGAGGGTCTTTAGTATTAGTTTTCCTGCCCTCCTATCCTCCACCCCATTTAACTTTTCCAATTCTATTATTCCTGGTCCCCCTTTATATCTGTGCCTATCTTCTTTCTCTTGAAAGCTTCATCTTCCTCTCTTGAAACCTCCATCCCCTCTATACCTCCTAGCTAATTTTCTGACCTCTGTGGGTACTCCAAATGAAAAACACATATCTAAATACTCAAAGCTAACATCCACAAATGAGAGAAAACATGGGACATTTGTCTTTCTGGGTTTGGGTTACCTCACTCAGAATGATTGTTTTCAGTTATATCCATTTAATGTGGATTTTCATGATTTCATTTTTCTTAACAGCTGGTTAATATTCATTGTGTAAATGTACATTTTTATTATAGATTCATCAGTTTATGGAAATCTATATGCTGTTTCCAATGTATGCCTACTGTGAATAGAGCAGCAATGAACATGAATGAGCAAGCATCTCTATAGCAGGATATACAGTCTTTAGGTTACATACCAAATGTGGTATAGCTGGATCATGAGGTATATCAATGTTTAGCTCTCTTAGTAACCTTCAAACTGATCTGTAGTGGCTTTCCCAGTTTGCACTCCTACCAGCAGTGAATAAGTGCCCTGCTTTGCCCATATCCACACCAGCATTTGTCATCATTTGGCTAAGATCAAAAACACTATGACTATAATAAGATGAAATCTCATAGTAACTTTTATTTTCATTTTCCTGGTGTCCAATGATAATGATAAAAAATGTTGATGTCCAATGATGTTGTTAAATATTTCTCAGCCATTTGTGTTTCATCTTTTGAGAACGTTCTGTTTGGATCCATGCTCCAGTTTTTAACTGAGTTGTTTGTATTCTTGGTGCTTATTTCTTTAGATCTTTTAAGATGCTCCTCTGTCAGATGTGTAGCTGGTAAATATTTTTTTTTCCATTCTTTAGGCTGGCTCTTCACTTTAATAATAGTGTCCTTTTCTGTACAGAAGATTTTTAGCTCTATGACATTTAAATTATCTGCTGTTAATCTTAATGCCTGCATTACTGGGGTCTTGCTTAGAAAGTCCTTTCCTGTGCCTATAAATTCAAATGTATTTTCCACTGTAGGAATTTTTTTGGTGTATTCTTTAGGGTCTTTTATGTATTGCCTTATAGTTTCTATTCACAATGAATCAGTATGGCCAAAAGCAACTTGAAGAAGAAAGGGTTATTCCTTTCACATTTCCAAATAACAGTTTATCATTAAAAGTAGCGAGGGCAGGATCCTGGAGACAGGAGCTGATACAGAGGCCATGAAGGGTTACTGCTTACTGGATTGTTCCTCATGGCTTGCTCAGCTTATTTTCTTATAGAACCTAGGATTAACAATCTAGGGATGGGACCACTCACAATGGGCTGGGACCTCCCTATCAATCACTAATTAAGAAAATGCCCTACAGGATTGCCTACAGCCTGATCTTATAGAGGCATTTTTAAAATTTAGTTTCCCTCCTCTCAGTGACTTATGTCAACTCAGCACAAGCTAAACTATTCAGCACATGTATAAAGCCACATCATCTGAACTAAAGATACTTTGGTTTCTTCCTTTCCTGTTTATACCTCCCTTATCTTCCTCAATTGTCTAATTGCTCTAGCTAAGACTTGAACCACTTAAGGGGAATGAACATCCTTTTCTTGTTCTATCATGTATCTTCTTCTACCTTCTGTCATTGGATGTTATAGGTCTACCTAAATTATTGATTTTGTCTTGTTTTAACTTCGGTAGGTCTGTGTATGTCTAGAAATTCACTCATTTCTTTTCAATTTTATGGTTTGGTGGAAAGTTGTAAACTTTGAATATGTATGTGTAAACTTTATAAACTATGTCTTTATGGCTCTCTCAGTGTCTGTTGTAATGTTTCCCTTTCCATCTCTAAGTTTTATTAATTTGGATTCTCTCTCTCTCTCTCTCTCTCTCTCTCTCTCTCTCTCTCTCTCTCTCTCTCTCTCTCTCTCTCTTCCTGTCTCTCTCTCTCCCACCCCTCAGTTTGGCTAAAAGTTTGTCAAACTTAATAATCTTTGCAAAGAACCATCTCTTTATTACATTGCTTCTTTGTGTTTTTTTTCATTTGCATTGATTCTTGGTGTATTTTTCTTTTATATTTTATTGATTTCAGTCCTGATTTTAATTATATTTTTCCAGATGTTATTTTTAAAAGGCCTTCAGGTACACTGTTAAGTTATTAATTTGACATCTCTAAAATTTTTTTGATGTTGGCACTTACTGCTATAAAGCTTCCTCTTTTGACCACCTTCATTGTATCCCATAGATTTTTGATATGTTGTGTTTTCATTCAATTATAAAATTTTTAAAATTTCCTTTTTGATTTCTTCCTTGACCCGATTACCACTCAGAATTGTGTTGTTTAATTTATGTATTCTCTGTCGTTTCTATTGCTGTTAATATCCAGCTTCATTCCATTGTGGTCAGATAGAATGCAGGATGTGATTTCAATTTTCTTGTATTTGGTGAAACTTGCTTTATGTCCTAATATGTGGTAGGTTTTCCAGAAAGTTCTATTGGCTGTGGAGAAGAATGTGTATTCTTTAGTGTTTGAGTGGAATGTTCTGTAGATATCTCTTGGGTCCATTTTGACTTACGATGTCTTTTGTCTTCAGAATTTCTGAATGACCTGTCTATCAATGACAGGTACTGAAATCACCCACTGTCACTGTGTTGTGGTCCATCAGTGGTCTTAAGATCTAACAGTATTTCTTTTATGAGTTCAGGTGCTCTTCTTATGTTTGTTGTATATCTGTTTAGGACTGTAACATTCTTTTGGTAGGTTGTTTTAATGTGTCAATTTTCAACCTGCAGGTTGTAACACCTTTGGGGGTCAAACAACCCTTTCACAGGGCTTGCCTAAGACCATCAGAAAACACAGATATTTACATTAAGATTCATAACAGTAGCAAAATTACACTCATGAAGTGGCAACAAAATAACTGTATGGTTGAGGTCACCACAACATGAGGAACTGTATTAGAGGGTCATAGCACTAGGAAGATTGAGAACCACTGCTTTAATGAGAATGAAGTATCCCTCTCTTAGAACTATTTTGGCTTTAAGAATAGTTTGCTGGATATTAGAATAGTTATGCCTTCCTGGTTCTTAGTTAACATTTGCTTGAAATGCTTTTGTCATCCTTTTACCCTGAGGTGTTATTTTTTGTTGATGATAGTGAGGGATGTTTTCTGAATGTAGCAAAATGATGGATCCGTTTTCTTGTCCTTTGGGTTTGAGTCTTTTTCTTTACTATCTGAACCATCACTGTAGCGCTAGAACCTGTTTTTAAATATAATCTGGTAGTCTGTGTCTTTTTTATTAGGGGAATTGATACTGAAAATATTAATCATTATTATTAAACAATGTTTATTAATTCCTGTTATTTTGTTGCTTTTGTGGTGTTTTATTATACCTCTTTTGATTTAACATTCTGGAATTCTTTTTTATTTCCTGTGCCTTCTTGGATGTGTTTGATCTTCCCTGCTAGTATCCTCTGTAGAGATAGCTTAGTCAAAAATTTTTAAAATATTTTTATCACGGAAAGTTTTCCTTTATCCTTCAATTTTCACTGACAGTTTTGCTCTTATACTCTCTGCTGGTAACTGTGCTCTTTTGTAACTTGCAGAACATACCATTCCAAGTTTTTCTGGCTTTCACAGTCTCCCTGGAAATATCAGCTTTTATTCTGATGGGCCTTTCTGTATATGTGGATGGATCTTTCTCCTTTGCAGCTTTCAAGATCCTTTTTTTTTTTTCTGTGCACTTAGTGTTTTGACTATTATATGCCATGGGGAGTTTTCTGTTTAGTTCTGCCTGTTTGATGCTCTATATGCCTTTGGCACCTTGATAGGCATCTCTTTCTTAGATTTGGGGAATTTTCTTCTTTGATTTTGTTGAAAATATTTTCTGTGCCTTTGACTTGGGTCTCTTCTTCAAATGATTTAGTAGGTTTGGTCTTTTTACAGTGTCCTATGTGAGTTCTATTCCTCAGTTGT
Source organism: Peromyscus melanophrys (assembly GCA_902168415.1). Classification (NCBI taxonomy): domain Eukaryota; kingdom Metazoa; phylum Chordata; class Mammalia; order Rodentia; family Cricetidae; genus Peromyscus; species Peromyscus melanophrys. Next base: position 57,245 of record CABHPR010150148.1, read on the forward strand.
TGTTTTTGTTTAAGATTTAACATGTTTTTTGATTAAGTGATTCAATTCTCTACCCTGTTTTCAAGACCTGCTATTCTGTTTTCCACTTTATCCAATCTATTGACAAGGCTTTCCTCTGAGCTTTTATTTGAATTCCTGAGATTTTCATTTCAGGATTTATTTCATTTTGGCTTTTCTTCAAAGATTCTCTTTTTATAAAATTACATTTTCATAGCCTGGGTTTTTACTTTTTCATTCAACTGTGTTTTTACAGCCTTTATTCCAGAATTTATTCACATCTTCTTGGAGTCCCTTGACCATCCATGTTTGCCCAGGGTGACCTACATTTATGCCTCTTGCACCAGGGGAAGTGTTAGCATCTTCTTCTCTCTTAGAAGTCTGAACAATGACCTGTTTGTTCAACCTATGACCTAACACTCTTGAAATCATGTCACTCAGGGACTTCTGCTGGCTGGTTCTGGAATGGATGCATCACTAATGTTTGTAGTGGGTAGCCATTCCCACTTTGATCTGGAAGTTCCGACTCCCATTGAGACTTCGGCAACTGTCACGCCTACAAGGCGGGGCCAAGGAAGGCCACTGGAGACCCGAGATCTGGATGGGCCAGCGCTCTCTCTGTTCCTGGACCCGAGACAGTGGAGGTGGACCAAACAGAGCTCCAGAGAACACCACTGCACTGCGATACACCTTCCCCAGACCCTGCGACCTACCTATCCCTTCATTTGTAAGTTACCCACTAAATAAATCTTCCTTTTAACTATGTGGAGTGGCCTTAATAATTTCACCAATAAATGTTAATTGTTCTTCTTTGTGAAAAATAATCTCAAAAGAAGCAAGAGTGTGAACAAGTTGTTGCTTAATGGAGTGACTCTGAAATCTCTCCTCCAACCTGAATAAAAAGTCTGCATGCCTTTGTTCTCAAACAACTTTGTGTATTTCATACTCTTCTGTCCTTGCCCTTCCTTAATTCAACCTTGTCAAGACCTGTACCTTAACAACGCTCCTAGATGTAAGTAGCAGGGAAAACTGTTACTTATTGCTCATCACATAGTAGTCTTACTAGCAGAAATCTTTCTTTTCACCTGAGATCTCAATGTGGGTGTGTTAATGTACCTAAAGACTTCCCCATTAGAGTCACATGGAGAAAGGGAAAGATCAAATAACCGCAGTGAGGCCTGACTTACACCTCATCGTCACAGTTCAGGGGCTTCTCCAGCCTGTAGCCCTGGGGCAGCTTCTCGTAGAGTTCTGCACACGTCATGCCACAGTAGGGGGTGCCTCCTGGAACACAGAAGGAGGGCGTGTGAGTCCTGCTGGCACAGAAAGCTCTGCTTCCTGCCCATTGCTAAGCAGTGAGGAGGAAGAAGAGATAGATAGGGTGATCCCTCCATGTGCCTCCCTCTATAACCCCACTGTGCACCAGGCTTGGACATACATCAGTGAACACATCACAACTCTACCACGCCTTCAGTGGAGGGACCCGCCAAGGCTTCATTCCTGACAGGCCACTTCTTTTCCCTGAGTCTGCTATGCAGAGCACATCTCAGGTACCAATGACATTTACTTTTTCATATTGAAAGTTTGTATTTATGCAATTCCTAGTTTATCAGCAACATTTACTGTACAGCTTAAATTAGAAAAGTTATACACTTGTTGTAGAAAAACTTGGAATATAAAACCAAGTGAAGGGAAATCCTACAATGCCTCTCATAGTATAGCACCTTATAGTTTAAAAATATTAATTTCTAAAACCAATGGCATGAAGTGTTTGGTTTGGGGCATGTGCTTTTCCCCAGGCTATTAAATACCCTTTAGGGTGGGATTTTTGCTGGCTGCATAACAACCCATCTAAAGTTATAAGAGTAACTTTTTACAGCTCTTTGACATCTCTGCAGAGACAGAAACACTTTATAGTTACGCTCACAGCCATGGGACCCTTAGTATTAAGTATGATGCTAACACACAGCTTTTAGAAAGAGAAGTGTGGACAATTGTACTCATCTCCAGAAATACTTCTATTTGCGGGTTCCACCTGGTGGCATTAGAGAAATTAAGAGGTGCCCTGTGGAATCAGGCTAGAAGGAAGTTCTGGAGGGTCCATGCCCTTTGCCTAATGGGTAAATTAAGTACTCACCTAAGCTAACAATCTCCCAGAGCAATACACCATAGGACCATCTGCAGGAGGAACAAAATAAAACAAATGATCAGCTACTCGGCTGACCACTCAGGTTTCTGCCCCATAAACCCTGTCAAGAAACCTCTTCTCAAAAGAGGAAATGCTAATAGCATGCTGTCTAGGGTGAGGCCTGACACACAGCATACGCTCCTCTTAGGTCCATAGAGGGCTACAGTGGGAAAGTGACTCCCTTCTCCAAATCCCTTAACCCAGTAGAGAATGCAAGATGCTGCTGTGGGAGACAAGGAATTAATTCCACGGCAGACAGATGGGAGTTGAGTCCTTTCTCTGCTGTCCAATGCTTGGATGGTCGGCTTTAGAATGGTCACTATAAACTACTGAACATATGGAACCCCCAAGAATGTTCTCCCAAAAGTGGGGAGCCCCCGCTGATGGGCTTGGCTGCAGTGAGAACACAGCGAATGCCAGTCTCCTCCTCCCTCAGACCTCAGTAAGGCCTCTGGGACAAGCATCCCCACCCTGCTGGCCTCACTTTCTCCTCCTGCAAAGAGTGTACAAGGCAAGGTGACTTGTCATGCAGGCTGCAGGAAGACGTGGCCCTACAACTATGGCAGCTGTAGGTCCAGGGAAGGGAATCACGGGGAGGCCCCTATGCCCTTTCTCTCTTTAGAGGTCATGAATTCATCACCTGAAGTCTGTATGTGATGGGCGAAGGTACCCTCAAACCTGACACCTATGATTTTACACTAGAAACTTCCACTCTATGGCTTCATTTCCTTCGAGTTTATTTCCTCCTCGGGGTACAGGGTGTCCCCGTTTCTCTTTAGAACTTCTCCCAAATATATGCTCTGCTAGGAAAAACTCCTTAGTGGTAAGGCACATACTTACACATCACTGTTGGTTGTATAGACACTATAGTTCAGCGACTCAATTGCCATCCAGCGCACTGGGAGCCTTCCCTAGAGAGAACCAAGTGAGATATCACTGACGCAGGAAGGGCTTTGTGTTTAGAATTCCAGACATAAGGCGCACCAGACCCATGAAGCCTTGGTGTGTGAATTTCCACCCACAGACATGTGTTCAGATTCAAAGACATGCAAATAGGGTAAGCCTTACCCCAGGGAGTCTGATGTGAGTCAGTCTATGTGAATGTGCACGTTTGGTAGTCATTCAGCTATTCACCTGGTCACCTTGTGGCTTTTAGGGACACACACACAGGTGTTTAAACAGGGGATAAGCACAGAAATTGAGACTATGTAAATATAATGTGAAAGGGAAAAATGGGGACAAGGGACAAGGGCTGAGTTGAAGAAACCACCTTAGGAGAGGCAATGGATAGTGTCCAGAGGTGGAATGTCTGGGCTCCCTTAAGCATCTGCTGGATGGGGAAGGGAAATATCTTAGGCCACAAGTAATAGATCATTTGGTGTCTTACTGTGTCCAGGCTGGGTAAATCAAGATGTAGCCTGGATATTGTGACCCTTTGGTTTGTTCCTACTTCCCTCAAATTCTCTGTGATTTTCGGGCTTCCTAGGAAACCCAGTGATTGTATGGCTCACTGTTAAGAGACCTTCCTTCTTCTCCCCTCCCAGAGATATCCCCAAACTTTCAATAGTGCCCCATCAGCCTATAAAATCAGAAGGCTTTGGGGATTTTCCTCAACCTGCCTCTGCAGGAATTCTCCCAGGCTGCTCTTCTAGAGACCACCTCCTCCCATCCAAGAGTGATTCTAACTGCAGTCCTCTCCCAGTCCTTCATGAAATGGCTACAAGTCCCAAGTGAGGATTCTGTATTTTAGGCTCAGGTTCCAAAATGTCCTCCATCCCCCCCACACCCCACAGTCTCCCTCACACTCACACTCCCCTTCTTTCTATGTCAACCTGGGCCCATCTCCCACCTGCTCCTGCAGCTCACTCTTGCATTGCAGCCAGGAAAGGAAAGCAGTCACATCAAGTGCTCTCTTTCCTCTCAACCCCACAGGCTTTGGCATACTGCCAAGGTTCCGTACGTGCTTCCTGGTTTTCTGTATTTGGTTTCTTTGGGCTCTGTCCACTTTCACTGTCTCTATCATCTTGATTCAGCCCCTGCCTGGCAATAGCATCCTCTTCAGTGAGCTCTCTACCTAATAGACCTTGCCCTTTATCGGCCTGTTCTCTACACAGAATGATGTTCTAAATGGCTACTTTAAGTATGTGGATCTTAAAATACGTTCTTTAGCATATATGTCCTAAGATCACAAGTTGTTATGTGACTTTTAAAACCCTTGACTGGAGTTCAAGGAGCCTCAAGACATTATCCATGCTACCTCCTCCAGACTTGAACTTGAATCCCCTTCCTCGCTGTATTATTTAATCCCCAAAGTCTTATTGCTCTCCTTTGACTCTAGACTTCTGTATCAGCCCTGTCCTCCAGCTCATGGAGTTCATCTTCATATCCAATATCTGCTCAACATTCTCTGATACTCAGGAGCTTGCCTCCTCCAGGAAACCCTCCATGACTGCCCTCAGCGTTGGTTCAGCCTTCTCTGTGCTTCCACACACATGAGTTCCTGTGCCTTGTGCAATTGAACTATTGTAACTGCTAATTGGTGTTTTTCTGGGGACTTTATCCTGAAAGTACCGGCTAAGTCTTACTGTTATCCCTGAACCAACTATTATTATAAATGGCCTCATAATAAATCAGTGAGATGATGGCTGTTGTCTATTAATGATAGTGCAACATCAAATTTCTTTGTGTGGTTCATAGTAATGCTTTCAACAGTATAATTACTATGAGGGTTGAGAAAAAAAATAATAGACCCAGAAAGATAAACACCTGGATCCTAGCTTTGAATTTTAGATTTGTGTGTTTAATTTGGAGTGTCTGTACAGGACAGGAAGCTAAAACTGGCACATGCAAGTGGGGACAGGAAAAGGCCTTCAAATGGGGAGGGGAGAGTAGAACCCGTGTGATTATGAAAATAGAAGGGAGGAAAAACAGAGAGTATAAGGTGTAAGATGGGGGATGGGCGGATGGGATCAGATTGACCAAAATAAAAATTGTTATGAGAATACAGTATTTTGTAACACTAAATAAACAATATAATTCGGAGTTTAAACAGAGCAGCCCTGTGTGGGTGGACAATGCTCCCCCCAGAAGACTTGGATGACTAAATGAGAATCTTAGTACCAAGCATGGGATGCCTCCTTATGAGTTATTGGTCAGGGAAGTCCCAGCCACTCCGAAAATAACATTGGCTACTGCCACTGTTCTTGGTTGTTCCCGTACTGGACTAAAAGACCCTACTGCTGAAGACTCAGCACACTCGACTGTAGGACCCAGAGAAATACAGCTAGAATTTCCCTGACTAGTTTCCATGGTGCTAAAAGGTAATTCAAAGGCTGCTAGGGGAGAAACGACACCAGTGGACTTGCCCAGGTCTGGAACCCGCATGTGCTATAACACTGACCGTCCAACTGATGTGACAGTGGCAGGACTCTGGGGGTGACTGACCACCTTTTAATTGGATTTGAGTCTTACGACAAAGGAGGGAAGTCATGCCTGGTACTGTAAAGCTGCCGATGTCTAGAAGGTAGGATCCTGCATTTATTTTTTTTAAAGTTTCACTGATGAGTGTAAGGTACAAACCACCGATTTAGACTAGACCTAAGAAAGCAGCCACTCTGCCGATGGGTGGCATCTTTCTGCCCAGCACCTGGTTTTCTCCTCTCCAACCCTCCCTCCCCCTGCCATTACCTTACCTTTTGTTCCCAGTCTGTGTTACATACTTTACTCCACTTTTGAGAGACAGAATCTAGCCCTGACTGCTCTACCCCAGCAGCATCCTTCCCTCCTGAGCTCTGAGAGAAATCTTTGCCCTTTATGAGATGTCAAGCCAAGAAGCACCATCGCTGAGGATCTGAGAAAGGCATCCAAATGGAATTTCGGGCCATGAAGCTAAACATCACCCAATGCATACCCTCTCAAGCCCTCACCTGAGACTGCAAACTACTAAATGCCAGAGTGAGGCAAGGAAGAGGATTCTGGGAACTAGTGTGAGGAACTGGGGAGCAGGACAATGTGGGCAAGTGTCAGCTCTCCCCGTCTGGTGTGGGATGTCCTGAATGCTGTAAATATATGTTGCTATGATTGATTGATAAATAAAATGCTGATTGGTCAGTAGCCAGGCAGGAAGTATAGGCGGGACTAGCAGAGAGGAGAACTGGGGGAACAGGACGGTGGAGTCAGAGAGACACTGCGAGCCACTGCCATGACAAGCAAGATGTAACGTACTGGTAAGCCATGACCCATGTGGCAACTTATAGACTAATAGATATGGGTTAATTTGAGATATAAGAACTAGATAGCAAGAAGCCTGAGCCATTAGGCCAAACAGTTTAAATAATATAAGGGTCTGTGTGTTTATTTTATAAGTGGGCTGCAGGACTGCTGGGGATTGGCGGGAGCTGGAGAGAAACTCTCCAGCTACACCTGTCTTTAAGGAGAAACATTGCACTAGATGGGGCAACATCTGATGGGACCAGGAAATTGCTGATCCAGAAGCCTGTCCTCTGGGAGCTGAAGCAAGACAAAAGGGCCATGTGGGGACAAGTAAGGCTCCTCTTTACATGCTCCTCAAAAACAGGAGTGGAAGATTTAAAATGACACCTGGACTTGTAACTATGTAGATGTAGGAATAATGAGCAATGGAGCCACTGATAAGGAAAGTGTGTTGAAGTGACTACATGGGGCTGCTTTCCGTTTTAGAAAGGATTGAGTATTTTCTCCTCTGTCAGTAACTGAAACAAGTATTATGAAGAGGAAGGGAAGCGTGTTTGAGGCTAATGCAGAGCCCTGAGCCTTGTTAATGGGCCAGAGGCACAGACTCAAAAAGACCCTCTCAGGACAAGTGGAGACGTCCCAGGAAAGTGAGTCCTAGAGATGGTCAGCAGAGCTGGGAGAGGCAGAGCCAAGCCACCAGAGAAGACTGGCAGGTATGGTGGCCGTGGCAGGGCTTGCCCCTGCCCTACCTACACATGTTCTGCCCACCTAGGGAATGTGTCATCAGTGTGATGGGTGTTCAGGGACATGGCATTCAGAGCCTTTCTATTCCTGAGTGGGCAACAAAGGTGAATCAATCTGATTTCTCTCTGCATCGAATACTGCATGGTTCCATTCTATTCTTATCTTGTAATTGAATGTAAAATCCTGTTTGGTAGAGTGAGCATCACTAGGAAAGAGTGGTTTAATTAGCTTTGATTTAGGCTGAGTGGATATATCTTTTACTGAGAGGCCAATCGTAGGGAGGCCTTGTAAGTTACACACTTCTGTAGGGGGCCTTCTCATGACAGTAAACTTCCCTCATGGGTTCCTAGGCTTTTTGTTTCCCAGCCCTGTTTGCTGTTCAGACTTGGGGACTGGAAGCTCATCAGGCCTAGACTGGATACAGACAGAACATCCTGACCACTAGGCTTGAACATTCAATTGCATGGCTACACATGATGAAGCCTCTTTATTTTCGAAGAGACCATGATGGGGGGGATTGGCAGGAAGGAGGGGGTAAAGGCTTCTTCCGTTACTTACTTCAAAGTACCCTGGAGATATATGGGTAGCCTCTATCAGCTTCCTTTGAGACACATGACATGACTGGTGATCAATAAATTATCATGATGGATGAGAGATTTTAAAAAATTGAAAGGCAGATGTCAAGCACCATAGTAGGAAATCTCTAGGCTCCTTGTAACTTACTTCCCCACAGTGGCCTTTCAGTAAGTAATGAACGCCCAGCCACTGCTTGCAACAAATTGCCAGATAAAGACTAACCAATGCCAGGACTTTACACAGGCCACAAAGCTTAAGGTAAAGTGTTGACAGTGAATACAGCCAGTTGTTACCCCCCCCCCCCCAGCTTAGCTGTATCCTCAGGTCTAGCCCACCCAGAGCCACTCTGAGCTGACTACAAGGCTCAACCAAATAAACAGTAGGGTCACCTCCAAGGAGGGCAATTTTCTGCCCTGTCCAGTAAAACTTACAAGAAACAAAGCCCTAGGCACCTGACTTTCTTTCTCAGTGTGCCCACACTGTCCTCCAGGGTGTATCTTTTACTTGTACACAATTAAAGATGTAACCTTTTCTCTCCTTCTCTTCCATTCCCCTTCTCCAACACCTTCACCCTAACACTCCAGACATCACCCATCTCTTTAATGAGCTGTCCTTGTGTTCCCTTCTGGGTCCACTTTAAAGTTGTTTTATCAACAAGACCAAGAACCTCTTAAGGGGACTGACTGTATATGTCCCCAGTGACAACACTCTCATGTTAGGAACCCAAATCTGAAAGAATGCTGACTGGGCCACACAATATCCCTGAGGACACTGCCCGATGCCTCAGTCACCCTGAGCAATGGCATTCTAGGGGGACAGGGAGACCCTCTGTGTTTGGAACTTACCATCGTCTTTTTCACATATACTTCTTGACCTCGTGACAATCCAAAATCTGCTATTTTGGCTATATAGTTCTCACCAACTAAAATGTTTCTGGCAGCCAGGTCCCTGTGGATAAACTATAATTTCAAAGAGTCATGTATCTTCAGTATAATACTTGGTCTTGTCATCATTTTGTTAGCAGAAAGTTCTGGGGCAAGAACTTAGAGAAATACAGAAGAAATGACACCACAAAAAAAGGCCTTTAAAAGATCTTCAGATTCCAGGTCCCTTAAAGCACCTTTCCACAGCTCGCAGACAGCAGATTTGTCAAGGGACTCCTCACATCTTGTGAGAATCATTTCAGGGTGGGAGGAAGTACAGGGCCTTTCCACGGCAATGGAGAGCCTCTGCTGTTGGGCATAAGTTAAAGGCAAGCCTCAGTATGATAGGGTCAGGGCATCTCACTAAATACACGGTTTTAAACTCCCTAGGGAAATATCCTGTCAGCATTGGGAATTGAATTCTTTCTATACAGATGGAAAGTATCGGTTTCTTAACTCAGAGAGACTGAGAAGGAACCTAAGGAGGAAGGATAATGGAAAACTATCTAAAAGCATGAGGGTCCTCCAGAGAGAACCCCTACAGAAAGGGGTCCAAAGCAAGGTTCTCAGAACAAACCTGTTTTTGGCTCAAGTAGTCCATCCCTCGGGCCACATCTGCAGCGAAATGAAGGAGCTGCTGGGAGGAGAGTGTGGAAGCCGTGCTGTTGGCGATGGCAAACGCAGGGTCTGTCTCTAGCACCCGGCTCTTTCGCAGGAAGTCCAGCAGGTTTCCGTGTGGGGCATACTCAATAGCTAGGTATAAGTAGCCTGCAGGGAAGGGATGAGAGTCGTCTGATGCTGACTGGTCAGCTGTGGAATCTTCAAGACGTGCTATGTTATTGGGGATTGGCTTACAAACTCCCTTCTGATTGAAAGAGACATGTCTAGTAACGATGTTAGGAACAGGAGGGAGATGAGGGAGACTGCCCCACAGCTGTCTAAGGGACCAGCCCTGAATTCATAGTCTTTCTTTCCCTCTCCTTTGTTTCTACAAATGTGAACTTACATGCTATTCTTGACATGCTTCCATCAACTCCTTAATGCTAGGACAAGGAACTCAAAGCATCCTCCTCCACAGGACACCTTTGTCAGAGTGCAGTTAACTTCATTCAGTATTCATCAAGAAGCTAACAGAAGCCAGCGATGTCATTCTGGTCTGTGTCTCCAGCCACCGTGGACCAATGGCGAAATGCCCAGAGAGGAAGGAGGCACCCCACATGACTTTCTCCTTTGCTTCTCTTTGCCCTGAAACTGCACTAAGTAACTGAGTACTCCTTAGGCAACTGCCTGGCAGGATCTAGTTTTTCAAGTTATATTTTGCTTAAAGACATCAGAAAACTTAAACTTTAGGGGAATAAAATAAAACAATAGAGCTCCTAGAGAAAGTCTGTCTTGTTGTATTGGATTTATCCTAGTTTTTTTACTTGTTGTTAAAAAGCAGTAAAACAAACAAACAAACAAATAGGAATTTTCTTGATTTTGAAGGATGTTTGTGTACACATGCACGTGTGTGTGTGTGTGTGTGTGTACACATGCATGCATATACACATGCATGCACATCCAACCCATCATTTTAAAATGTCAAATGCATTTGAACTTAGATATTTTTAATAAATTGAAATTCTTATCACCCCACCTGCCAGAAATTGAAAGAAAGAAAAAAGAAAACTCTTCCCACACTAAACCCAATTATATCATAAGGAAAGGGAAATCTAAGATCTGGCATGAATGTGCTTTCTCGCTTTCTCAAAATACAAGCAATTATGTGATAATGTGATAAAAAACAAAAATTTAAGACACATTTTCAGTTGCTGTCTGGCTTTTTAAAAAATCTTATATGTATGTATGTGTGTATGCTTGAGTGCATGTATGTACACCATATGTGAGTAGGTATTCATGGAGACCAGCAGAGGGCGTCAGAATCCCTCTGGAACTGGAATTACAGGAGGTTGTGAGCTGCCATGTGGGCATGGGAACCAAACCCCCAAGCTTTCTGCAAGAGCAGCAAGTGCTCTTAATCACTGAGCCATTTCTCCAGCCCTGGACTTTTTTTTTTTTTTTTTTCCTTGAATGTACTGCTGTTCCACACCAACTATTGTTTCCAGGAAATAACTCAAAGGCAAATGTCATTACTTCATTATTTAATCTAAGGGATGTGATCTGGCTTTCAGAATTATACCCTAATTGGATCATAGGATGATGTATTACTTAAAACACCCATATTTTTAGCTTAATAAATCGAGGAAATAGAAGTCATCTTTTTTTGATTGTTGATGCTTTTTGCTGAGAAAGTCAACAAAAGGTTGTCAAGTTTATAAATAAGTACAGCATGGAGCCCTTCTGTTTTATAGAAGCAAACTTTTCCATGAGGAATTTTGTTGAGGCACAGACTGGGAACTAGAAACCCATGAAGCATGAATGCAGAGGTAAACTCATAAAAGACTTTTTACTGTGACCTCCTTCACACCTCATTACACACAGCACAGTAGCAAACATTTGAATCATTTTAGTTCCTAGGTATAAAACTATGGGAACACCAAACAGTTGTAAAGCTACAATGTAACTGAAATACAAATGCATTGGCTAAAACTAGCACTGTCATATATGAACTTAATGTCATGATTTAACCTAAGCAGTATCCATGCTTTCACATCACAGTGCATTACTGGTATCAGTACCTTCAAAATTCAGAACACCAATTCCTTGGTGTAGGAAGAGTTACCCTGGGTTACAGAGTGAGTTCCATGCCAACCTGGGCTATGGTAAGACCCTGACTCACAGCCAAAAAATTCAATTCAGAGGAACCAATGCCCCCCACTTTTTCTAATGGTAAAGGCTTCCTGCACTTCTATAGTAATTATAGGATTTTTTTTAATCCCTTTGTTAGTAAGATAAGGGCAAGAAGAAGTCCTGGATATCTTGACCATTAATAGCTAAACCATCTCAGATACCTAATGATCTAGCCTCAGCACCACCCTCCACAAAGATAATTAACTTCAGCCCAGACAATAAATGGCACCAGATAGATATGCAGCTTGGAACTGTAGCTTTGAAATAAGTAACGTTCTCAAGATTATTATCTTTCCTCCTTTTGTTACAGAACGTTCCTGTTTTATCTTTTAAAATCTGCCAGGGGTGGGAGCATCTTACCTCGGTGTTCACATGCTCCCAAGAGATTGATGATGTTTGGGTGGTGTCCGAGTTTACAAAGAACCTCCAGTTCTCCGGCGAAGTCCCTATGATCATCTTTGGAGGCATATTCTGGAAAGAAAGCCAAGGGTTATGATGTTGCTTCATTACACCTTTCCAAAGGGAACTGTCTTGTCTTGGGCCCTAACACTGCTGAAGCAATTAGTCATTTGGAAAAGTCTACTGCCTAAAGCAGTGCTTCTCAGCCTCACCACAGAGGACTGGTCTGCTAAGTGTTACTGGAAGCTGCTTCGAGCATTGGAGGATGTGCAGTGACATCCCCGACCTTCACTTGCTAGATACCAGCACTCCAACCAAAAGTGTATCCACAAACTAACCCATGCCCCCTCCCATGCAAAATCAGGCCCGGATGAGAACGTCCAAGGACATAGTCTGGGAGTTGCTACAGAATCAGGAAATTGAGCTGCAGCTTTTCTGCTCTTTTGTCCTGTCTCTTCAGTGGCATTTTGGTGAAAAGGAGAACTATCAGGTTTGGACAGGAGAGAAAACTGTTGGTTGATGCTCAAATTGACTGGTCAGTTTTGAGTAAAGGGCAGGGTGCTGTTGTTGGTTTTTGAAAAGAAGCATGATCAGGAGAGGGGTGCTGGTGGATGTGTGTATACTAGAACAGGCTTAGAGAGTGTTCCAACTGATCAGAGTCAGGGCCATCTGTAATATGGATGCACTGGACATCCCAGGCCCAGTGCCCGATTCCTATCACAAGACCTTCACTGTAGCTTTGGTCCTGAGAGTCAACGCCTTGGGATTTCTTAAAATTTAGTGTATTGTTCAGTGACTGCCCTAGAATGTATTATTCCACCTGTGGAAATTTTCTGCCATGGCACATAGTTAAATGGCTTTACTTTTTCATAGTACATGAAATTGAGAACCAGGTTCAGGCCGGATCCCAATAAAAGCTGACTTCATAAGTCTCTGCTCCAAATCCTTTTCTCCTTACTGTTTTCAGTGTTCCCTAAACGTTCTGCAATAAAAGCAGAACAGAAAGGGGATTTCTGGCCACTAAGCAAGTGTTTGTTTGTTTGTTTGTTTGTGTTTATTCTTAAAATATCACTGCTCATGCCTATACTCTGGAGATAGGAGGATTGTGCTGAATTTTAGGTTAGTTACAAAGTGAATTCCAGGTCAGTCTGGAATACACAATGAGACCCTGCCTTAAAGAGAGAGAGAGAGAGAGAGAGA
>CABHPR010150148.1:70283-86687 GCA_902168415.1 Peromyscus melanophrys
AGAGAGAGAGAGAGAGAGAGAGAGAGAGAGAGAGAGAGAGAGAGAGATATGGATGTGAAAAGAAAGAGACCCATGGACGAGAGAAAGTATCTCTAAGATTAGATCACATTTTGATTTAGTTCCTGGAGTCATAATCCTACCATGGCATGTAGCAGATTGAAAGTCAATTCTCACTACTCAGTTGTACAGTCAAAAGCATGAAAACCCACAAAATCAGCCTCACATGGAAACATAGATGCAAATTCTCTGACCTGGTTCAGACTTACTAAACCAAAAACTGAGAACACACAAGGGTGATGGGGGTGGGGGCAGGACATGGGTCTGTTTTTGAGCAAGTCTTCTTGGTGATTCTGATACACCCTCGATTTTAAGAATGAGCCTTATGAGAAACAATGACACTTCCCCAAATGAGGAGTAAATGGCAAAACACCTACATTCCCAAATCCCCAGGAACCAACATATTGGTGTTTGGGTGGCTCCCACTTCTGTCCTTCACATCCAAATCCTGATGCTATCTACCGCAGGCTTCACCTTAAAGGAAACAACACTGTCATCTGCACACAAACACACAGCCACATCTGATACCAGGGCAACTTCTGGTTTGATGTATATATGGCCACAAAGGGAAGATTTCAACAGGAAATGACTGTTTCCTATCCCAGAGAAAGGCTGTCTTCCAACCACTGACCTTTCATCCTCTTGATGGCAGCATCCATCCGTAACCCATCCTTCTTGATGCGTGCCTTCAGAACCTGGCCAAAGTTGCCCTCTCCAATCACATCTTGAAACTTGATGTCATTCCAGTCAAGCACAGGATAAATTGTGGGATCCGGATTGTTTTTGGCCTTCCTGTTTAGGGCCAGAGTTCCTGAGTTGAACTGCACAGCTGGTTCTTCTCTCTGGAAAAATATATATTTTCTTATCATTTTTGTTTTCAGGACATTTGTTATCCTAAGGTGCATCATATCTTCTGGCTTGTATCTACCCAGGTGGCAAATACATCATAGATCTAACTCTAGAACGGGAATGCAATGGGTTTCGTCTTACAAGCCCATGAAACGGTTGCCTATAGTGCTGTGTGTGCAGCAGCTTGTCCATTAGCAGAGCCTGCAAAGCGGAGGAAGGAGAGGTGACAGCCTGGGTGACGTGTCTGCATCCCACTCTGCTGTGCAGAGATCAGTTTGTAGTTCTAGTGGAGAAGGAACTCATGGCAGTCACAGAGCATGCCTTAGTAAGGCCCTTCCCAATGTCATCTTGGGCCCGGTCTCTCCTTGCTACTATCCCATGCTCTCTCATCCTCAAGTTTGAATTCTAGAGCCTACCATAGCCCAGAATGACCGGTGCTTATAGCTAAACCCAGCACAGCCTTTGTTCTCCTGAATTCAAGTGGCAACTAGCAGTCTCTTGACAGATCACTGATACCATGAAAAGCTTCAAAGTGCCCTGCCCCAATATATCACCACACTCCCCCATCCTTCCTTTCCAGTAATAGTGTGAGTAGAACCAGCTCTGGCATGGAATCAGACAATGAACTCCCTCTGTCTTCCATGGAAGAGAATCTTGAGGACTCAGACACAAGAGTTAGATTTCATCAGAAGCACAGCATTGTGTTCAGTGTTTCATACACAAAATCAACAGCATTTGGGCACAAATTTATTCTACAGACCTTGAAGCTATAAGCTTCAGAAATGCCCAGGGCTTTAGTGTTCCAAAAGGACTGCTGGTCAAGTGCAATGTCATGTGGCACAAATGCTGACCACAGATTGTTTGTAGGGAAAAAAAAGTACATGCATACTTAACTCTCACACATAGGAGCAGGTGATGGGTTGAGGGAGTGATGAGAAATAGGAAATGGAAACTAAGAATGGGAAAATGTGTGGAAAATCATTTAATGCCACACATAATTAGGAAATGAACTATTATGTTGTGGTCTGGTTTTCCTCATGTCCTTTATCAAAAAATGTGTAATTCATTCTACTGAAATACGCTGTCAGGCAATTGACTTATCACATTTTGGGGAGGAATCCTGTTTTAGTCTTAGCCCTCTGTGTAATTATTAGCCGTATCTTTTTCACTTGCAAATCTTATCTGGTTTGGATAAGAAATTTCATAGTCTTGCTATTTGCTATTGTATGATGGAAGAAAAGAATGAAATGTGCTTATAGGGTTATTTGCTGGTCTACACCTTCAAAGCAAAGATCTCCCTCTATGTAGCCCTGTGCTTAGTAGCTAGTAAAAAGGTGAGATACTACCACGTTCTGGAAGGCCTGAGCCATTCTTCTTTGGACATTTGCTCTCTTCAGTTGCAACATAATCAGAAAGGCCAACAGCACCGTGAGGCAGGTCATTCCAGCTGACCCAAGGATGGCTATGAGCAGCATCTTCCCCCCTCCAAAGTCTGCAGAGACTGTTCAGGGAAACAGAGGTGAGGCAGCTGGGTTAGTTTAGGTGGATGATGGGCCAAAACTATCTTTTGGGAAAGACTCAGTGTAATGGGAACATAACCACCCAGCCCTGCCACCTGCTTCCTATGGTATACTCAGTTATTTCTAAACTCAGTAGAAGTGAGCCTAACTCACGGGGTTGTTACGAGACCTCTAGGATTGACAAATGAGTTTTCAAAATGGCTATTTGTTGATGTCATTTGTTAAACCTTACTTCCAAGTAGGGGCCCATGTAGATGAACACTATTTAGTTGTTTAAATTTTAGTGAATCATAGCTCAGTTTCTCTAGAAACTCTTTAACTCTGTCCCAATGCCAACATAGGGACATAGAGCCCATAGGACATGTTGTCTTGTTCTGTATTTTCCCTTGTTTTAAAGAGTGGGTGGAGAAAACCTGGTGATTATTGAAGGCAGAAGTTAGGAAAGAACAAGAAGGTAAAATTTAAAGTTTTACATTCAGGTCTTATGTCAAAATAATCCATTTAAGATTATTTTAAATCTTTCTACATCTTTCCTTTATATCCCAATGAGATTAAACTTGGTATGTTTCAATTAATCACTACATGGATTATGAACCCACTTCTTTTTTGTTGTTTTGTTTTGTTTTTGAGACACTGTTTCTTTGTGTAGCTCTGGCTGTCGTGGAACCTGCTTTGTAGACCAGGCTGGCCTCAAACTCCTGGAGATCTGCTTGCCTCTGCCTCCCAAGTGCTGGGATTAAAGGCATACGCCACCACTATCCATGATTCCACTTCTTAAAAGTACTCTATATCTTTCCTTCTATGTATTGTGCGGGGCATTTACACACCAACCCCACAGTTCCCCAGAGTTTTCTTGAGTGCAAGCAGCATAAAATATTAGACAGAAGGATTTAGAGTGTAGAAATAAAGGATAGCCTCAAGAGGACCTGGAACCTATTCCAATGAGCCCCGACTATCTCTGCCCCAAGGTATTTATAGAAACGCCAAGGGGTAGAGCAAAAGACTTCCCCCCAGTACAGCCAAGTGCAGACTATCTCAGACATCTGCACTCTGGCCCGTGGTCCAATCATCCCCTCTATGCAGACCTGTTGGGTAAAGCCACAAGGAACCTGAAAACAGCCTCTCACAGTATTGATCATAGAAACACTGAGTAGTGAGGGGCTTTGTCTTGTGTCTTGGTTTAAAATTTTCACATTGCATTCTTATACATATATCTTTACCAAACTACAATACTTACAAAAATGAGCACTGATAAAGAGTGAAATTGAAGAACTACAATTTCCATCCATAATTTGGTGGATGCATCATTTCTCGGATATTTCAAAAGATATTCCAGAATCATCAGCATACAGAAAGACATCCCCCAACAATCAGTGACAATGTAGCTTCTTTTATTGTATTTTAAAACCACATATGACCCTGACCACAGAGTTAAGAACTATAATAACTTCCATAAAAGTAAACTGTAGCCCAAATTATAAATGTATACCATTGCCTTTCCCTGTGACATCTCTGACTACATTTCTCTGCACATATAGGTCAATGAAGAGTGCCACATGGCACCGTTTGCACAGAAGAGAAGTCTGTCTTCATGCTGTGGCTACATTGATGCTGGGCCCCAGATCATGCAATTATACTCAACAGGTTTTACCAGTTGCAAACAGTGGCCATAGTGCACTTGGCATTATGGGAGGGCCTCAAGCCATCTCAGAAAGTTATAGCCCAAATAGTTTAGTTAGCTTACATTTAGTACCTACAACTATTTTAGATTTAGATTAGACCAAAAAAAAAAGGAAAAGAAAACTCAGAATAGCATAATGTCATTGAAAATCAAAGAAGAATCCATCTCAAGAAAAAAATGAAAAGCAGGGAATCCTTCCTACTGAAGTATGCACACAGCTGCTTCCCATAAGCAGATTCTGCATCGTTCTTTCTCCACAAAATTGAAATTTGTATTATTCACATTTTTCTTAGACTGTTGGATGGGATATGCTTTGAGGTTAATTAATTCTAAGTTTAATAACAGAAAATAGATGAGTAGAGATCCTTCTCAAGACATTTTATTTTAAGGATTATATAGTGATGATAAAGCTTATTAAGATAAAATGAATGATGACAGACATATGGAGCAAACATCTCAAGACAGGATTCTCTGATGCTGTCTAAAAGTACCCCATGAGATATCAGTCTACTACCAACCTTGGGACTGTGGAAGCGTCATCAGTTCATGAGAAAAGGCTGGGTTGCTTGAGCCTATGTTATTCTCAGCAAAAATATCCACCTGGTATGTAGTCTCTGGCTCTAGGCCCTTGAGCTGGTACTGAGTGATGGTGACATTCTTGATCTTCACGTCAATGTGCTGGTCTTCATTTTTGCCCTGAACCTTGTAGCGGATGATAATGGAGGAAATCGAATAGCCATCCACTATTGTCCAAGAAACCATAGCTGTGGAGTCAGTGATGTTGGAGATCTTGATGTTTTCTGGTTGAGGAGGAAGAACTGGAAATTTAAAAGAGAATTCACTTAAGACCTACTGCCACCTCTTAGATTGACATGCTTTTGAGAGAGGGCTCATGTCAGTTCATTCGCTATCATTCACTAACATGAACAGAAACAGCACTCCCTCACATGCTGACTCCAGTCCAGAGTGTGACTCCTGTAGATGTGAGAGACTGGCCCAGAGAAGAGAATACAATGCATATATCACATGCTTGCCTCCTTACAGGAAATGAAGGCTTGGGGAATTCTGATGCTGGTTGGAATGAAAAGACTAGGAGGGCTAACATTTACATGGTGACTAAAATATGCCATGTATTACTCTAATTATTCCATGTTTTAACTTATTTTCTCTCCCTTGATGTAAGTACCGAGACACAGAGAGATTTGGGACTCAGACAAGGTCACACCACTGTTAGACACAGGATTCAACTCTGGTTGTCTGGATCTGGATTTCTCTGTCTTAGCTATGGTGCTATGTGGTGGTATTGTGTTCCCCAAAATATTGTGCACCCTAATAAACTTATCTGGGGTCAGAGACAGAACAGCCACAATATTAAACATAGTAGTTAGGCAGTGGTAGCACACGCCTTTAATCCTAGCATTCCAGAGGCAGAAATCCATCTGTTCAAGGATACAGCCAAGCATGGTGACTCACGCCTTTAATCCCGGAAAGCGAGTCTTTAATCCCAGGGAGTGGTGGTAGAAGGCAGAAAGATATATAAGGCGTGAGGACCAGAAACTAGAAGCATTTGGCTGGTTAAGTATTTGGCTGGTTAAGCTTTTAGGTTTTGAGCAGCACAGTTCAGCTGAGAGCTATTTGGATATGAGGACACAGAGGCTTCCAGTCTGAGGAAACAAGATCAGCTGAGAAGCTGGCAAGGTGAGGTTAGCTGTGGCTTGTTCTGTCTCTCTGACCTTTCAGTGTTCACCCCAATACCTGGCTCAGGTTTGATTTTATTAATGAGACTCTCTAAGATTCATGCTACAGTGCTACATGGTTATCTTTACCCCAAAGACAGTCATAGATAGTAGGCATGTGCTAGCGTATATGTAAGAAAATGTGCTAAGCCTGTATAGACATCAGAGATTTGAGGAAAGCAAGACTGTATTCCATTCAGGGACACGGCAGGGTCAGAAAATCATGTTCTGAGGTTCCCAGGACAGAATCGCCCTTGAAGTCTCCCTGAGACCCCCTTCATAACAATCGTGAACTATGGTGGGCTTTTAAGATTGGTAAACTATAACTGGCTGACAACATCCTCAGGTGGTGTCCACACAGGGAGAGTATATGGAGATGGACAGAGGGAGTGCAGTGTTTTTATGCACTCCTGAGCACAGTATGCGCTCCCTAGGTTCTTTCAGAGGATCTCTGCAAATGAGATCCACTTCTGGACATGTTCCCTGGAACAGCTTTCAACCCTGTGCACATGGAAACATGTATAAGAATAGACATTACAGTTTTTGTGTGGTAGAAAAAAATACAAACAAATAAAGAATAACAGCATAGATGTTAAAAGAAATTGGTAAATGGCATGAGAAAGACTCCTGAGTGAAATGGCGGGTTGGAAGCTGCCTCTGTGTGATGTGGTGATGAGAAGAATCAGGATAAAAGAGAAGAGGTGATTTCAGCTTCCTTTCTTCTTTTTAAATTAACCCCTTTGGACAGTCTTCTGATTTTCTTCATATAGTTTTCATTACTAAGCAAACTCTTCCTTTTTTATCTTCCTTTTTGCCCTTTGTGCCTCCGTATTTTACTGCACTCTTAGTAATGTTTGACTTCATCTGATTCTTAAGAGCACTTATGCTTTCATTGTTGTTTCCTCTCTTATATTGATCTAATTTTGTTTATCCAGTTTTCATTATTGGGCAATCTTTCAATTAAAAGTATGTGTGTACGTGTTTGTGGGGGGCAGGGCTGCACGTGACCATGTGTGTCTATATGTGTGGAGGCCGGAGGGTGACATCTGGTGTCTTCCTAAATCACCCCATACCTTAAGTTTTGAGATGGAGTTACTCACCAGTGAGGTCAAGTGATCCTCCTCTCTCTGCCTCCCCAGGGTTGGGATTATAGATGCAGCCCACCACACCCAGGTTTTACTGGACACTAGGGCTCTGAACTCACATTTTCAGACAAGCACCTGGTCAAATGTTCCATCTCTTCCACCCCTAAAAAATGTTTATATCTTTGCTTTCCATGTTTCCTTCATAATTTCATGCTTCCTTTTTTATTCTTCTTTGTCCTTTATTTAACTCTGCTTCTCCACTTTCCCTTTCACTGGCCCTCCCTTTATATCATTCATTAACTATTTCTACATTTATACTAATTTTACATAATTTTGACTATGTAGCACATTCGTGGGGATTTTTGCCACTTTCCGTCCTATGGTAACTGGCAGTCTTGGATGGTATGTGAGTGGCCTCTCGTTAATCTAAGGTGCACTTCTATTTCCTGTTCATGTTAGCACTGCTGCTAGTCTAAGCAGTTGGCTGTCTCTGTTCCGAGGCTTGCTGCTTACTGAAAGAATCCCAAATAAAATCAGAAGAGGCATCCCAAGCAATAGACAAATAAATGGTAACAGGGAAGCACAAGAAACCTAAAAAAGACCATAATGTTGCTACTGCTGAATTCAAAGATCCTGGAATGGGTAAAGTATTGGATAAAGAATTCCAAATTTCCTTGTAAAAATAGTCAGTGACCTCAAAGAGAATACAAGTAAAGAGATGAATGAAGTAAGGAGACCAACTCAGACCTAAAAAGTCTCAAAATGGATGAGAAAATCAGCAATACAGGAGGGAAAATCTGCAATGTTGAAGAGAAATTCAACATGAAAAGTAAGATGGGTGGGAACGTATGAAAGAAAAACTCAGCTAATTAGAAAACACACAGTGGAAAGGATTACCAATGGATTAGACCAAGCAGATGGAAGACTATCAGGGATGGAAGACAAAGTAAAGAAAATATTACATTCAAATATCAGCTTTAGAAAAAACTCAGACTAGAGAGATGGCATGATGAGTAAGAGCATTCACGACCTGAGCAGGAAGAACTAAATGTAGATCCTAGCACCCATGTCAAAAGCCAGGTGTGGCCATGCACACAAATGCAATGCAGTGCTGTGGAGCGGAGAGATGTGAAGATTTCTGGGGCATGCTGGCCATCAGCCTGGCTCCAGTTCAATGCAAGACCCTTTCATCAAGAATAAGGCAGAGAGTGATAGAGAAGAACACCCAATTTTCTTCTCTGGGTTCTGAGCACATGCACAGGTACACTCACCCATAAATGTGTGAACATGACTGCTGCATCTAAGAACCTTGGAATATAACCAGAAGTTCCGACCTAAGTAAGCATCCATAGAACAAAAAAGCTGAAATTAAAAACCAAAGGCATGGAGGCATCTAATTCATAAAATTTCAGGCGAAATTACCTCAAATCTAGGAAAGAAATAGTTATCTAAGCACAAGAGGCATTTATAACTTCCAATAGACGTGGCCAAAAAAACTTTCCACAACACATTACACTCAACACACCCAAAGGACAAAAAAGAGTTTTAAAAGCTGCTAGAGAAAAAAATCCCTAATCCATCTGCAAAGGCAAATTCATCGGGATAACACGAGACCTCTCAACAGAAGCCCTAGGAGTCCCTGAAAGTAAGGAACTGCCAACCAGGACCATTCTATCCAGCAAAGGTATCTATAAAAATTAACAATGAAATAAAGACATTTCAAGACAAGCACCACTAGGGCAGCTGGTAACTACCAAGACAGCACACAAAGAGGTGCTTAAATGAATACTGTGTACAGAGGAGGAAAAAAAGACATTCTCAATTGAGAGCATAGGAAATAATGAATTTCATGAGAGGAAAAGTTGAAACAAAGAGAAATAAGAAGGAATTCGTCATGTTCAACACTGTATGCCAGTAAACCACTAATATGAATAGAGAAGAAAGAAAAGCATAAACAATCACCCAACTAACCAGAAAAGTTAACTAAGTTACAAGTTTTAGCAAACCTCTCTCAGTGATAACCATAAATACAGATGGTCTTAACTCTCTAATTTAAAAGATTCAGACTTCCTTAATGGATTAAAAGACAAGATCCAACTTCTGTTGTCTCCAAGAAACACACATCAATGGTGAAGACAATAACAGAGTGAAAGAATGGAGGTTTATCAAGAAAACAAAAGTTAAAGACAGGCCAGTGTAGCTGTTCTGATAACTGCTTTATTATACTAAGATGTGTTCCTTCTAGTCCTGCTTTCTTTAGGGCTTTTATCGTGCAAAGGTTTTGGACTTACCAAATGTCTTTTCTGAGACCTTTATGCAATTTCTATTATGAAGTCTATTTGTGTACTGTTTTACACTTACCAGTACATTTTGAGCAATACTTGCATCCCTGGAATGAAACCACTTTGCCATAGCACATCTTCTTGACATGTTCTTGAACTCAGCTGGAGGGTATTTTACTGAGATTTTTTTGCATCTAAGTTCATCAGGGAAATTTGTCTATGGTTTCCTTTTGTGTGTGTTTTATCTATTTTGGATATTATGATAATACCAGCTTTGTAGAAAGAGTTTAATAGTGTTCTTTCCATTTATATTTTATTAAACAGTTTGAGTGGCATTAATGTCCGCTCCTTGGTAAAGTGTTGGTAGAATTCAGTGTTGAGTCTTTCTGGTCCTGGGTTTTTCTTTGTTGGAAGACTATTGCTGATATAATCTCATTGCTTGTTAGAGATCTCTTTATGGTATTTATAGCTTCTTGATTTAATTTGGTAAGTCATAGGAATATATCAATTTATTCTATATTTTCCAGATGGTGGTGCATGCCTTTACTCCTAACACTTGGAAGGCAGAGACAGGAGGATCTCTGTGAGTTACAGGACAGCCTGGTCTATAGAGTGAGTCCCAGGACAGCCAGAGCTGTTACACAGCAAAACCCCGTCTCAACAAAACAAACAAACAAACAAAAGAATACAAGTTATCAAAGTATAATGTAATGATCCTCTAGAGTTCTTTGGAATCTATTTTTTAAGCATTTATTTGTAGTGTGTATGTGTGTTTGTGTGTGTGTGTGTGTGTGTGTGTGTGTGTGTGTGTGTGTGTGTGTGTGTTCAAGTCAAAGAACAAACTGGAGCAGTTGGTCGTTTCCTTCTACCATATGGGCCCCAGAAATTGAACTCAGGTTTTCAGGCTTGGCAGCATTTACCTCCTGAGATATCTAATTAGTCCCCAGAATCTAGTCTAATATTCCTCCCACCCCTTATCTCCAATTTTATAAATTTGAGTATTCTCTTCTTTTGGCTAATTTGGCTAAGGACTTGTTAACCTTATGTTTTTCAAAGAATGCTTTTGTTTTATTCTTTGTATTGTGCTTTCAGTGTTCATGTCACTAATGTCTGCCCTCATCTTTATTATTTCTTTTAATCTAGTGCATTTGGGGTTGCCATACTCTTATTTTTCTGTGACCTTGAGGGTCATCCTTATTTAGTTGAGAGCTCATGACTTTTTTTTTGTTTGTTTGTTTGTTTGGTTTTTCGAGACAGGGTTTCTCTGTGTAGCTTTGCGCCTTTCCTGGAACTCACTTTGGAGACCAGGCTGGCCTCGAACTCACAGAGATCCGCCTGGCTCTGCCTCCCGAGTGCCGGGGTTAAAGGCGTGCGCCACCAACGCCCGGCCGAGAGCTCATGATTTTTTAATGAGAGCGTTCATAGCCATACACTTTTTCTTAGAAATATGGTTTCTAGATCCCAAAGGTTTTAATAAATTGTTCATTAATTTTCATTGGAGTCTATTAATTTTTCAACTACTTCTTGATTTCTTAAGTTAATCATTGGCCATCCAAGAGTGTGTTGTTCAGTCTACCAGTATTTGTATTGTTTCTGTGCTTTCTCTTGCTATTGATTTCTACTTTTATCTACTATAATCTGACAGGATATAACAGATTGCTTCAGTATTTCCATGTAGATTTTTGAGACAAAATCTCATGAATCTCAGGCTGGCCTCAAAGTTGCTTTGTAGCTAAGAATGGTCTTTAACTCCTGATCTTCCAGCCTCCACCTGCTGAATGCTGGAACTTCAGGTATGGATGACCATGCCTAGTTTATGTGCCTTTAGTGGTCAAACCCAGGGCTTTATGTGTGTGTGCTAGGCAAGTACTCTGCCAACTGAGCTCCAGCCCTAGCACCAATATTTTTACACTTTAAACATTTGCTTCATGGTCTAAAATATGATCTATTTTACAAAACATTCTAAAACTATTGGATGAAGTATTCTATAAATATCTGCTAACCAACATTACATTAAATGGACAAATACTGTAGCTGGAATTATCACCAGTCCCGCCTGAGCCTCAGCCTCTCAGACCCAAATAAACACACACAGGCTAATATTTTTTATATCTGCTCGGCCATTTGCTTAGGCCTACCACTGACCAGCTCTTACACTTAAACTTAGCCCATTTCTGTTCATCTATATGTTGCCACGTATTTTGTGGCTTTACCTGTGTGCCTATTACTTGCTGCTCCCTGGATGGCAGGCTGGCATCTCCTGACTCAGCCTTCCACTTCCCAGAATTCTCCTCTCTGTTTGTCTCGCCTATACTTCCTGCCTGGCTACTGGCCAATCAGCGTTTTATTTATACAGAGTGATATCCACAGCACAAATACTGAATTTTTTCCTCTAAAATTAGTAGTGAGGCGAGACTGTGTACTCACTCAATGCTTAAATACTTCAAGTCTTAATAAGACAAAAAAAGAGAGGTAAACAGGAATATAAAAATCAAATTATCCCCATTTGTAGATAGCATTATCTTCTACTTAGAGTATCCTAAAGATCCCAAATGGAAACAGATGTGATCACCACTTTCAAACAAGTAGCAAGATACAAAATAAACACACAAAACTGAGCAAGCCAGGAACTGGGCATGTAGCTCAGTTGGTAGAGAGCTCACCTAGCATGCATGAAGCCCTGAATCCCATCCCCAGCACTGCATAAACTGGGTGTGATGGTGCATGCCTGAATTCCAGAACTCAGCTCAGGAGGTAGAGGCAGAAGGATCAGAAGTACAAGGTCATCTTCAGCTTTATAGCAAGAGCAAGGCCAACCTGTAATACATAAAACTGTCTCAAAACAACAACATAACTCATTATGGTCCCATATACCAATAGTGAATTTGCCAAGAAAAAAATTCCACTCATGGTAGCTTCAAATAAATAACCTAGGAATAAACCTACTCAAGAGGTGAAAAACATCTACAATGAAAACTTTAAAACACCAAAGAAAGAAGTTGATGATACTACAAAATGAAAAGACCTCCCATGCTTACAGATTAGCAGTGTGAAAATGGCTATATTACCCAAAGCAGTCTACAGAGGCCACACAATCCTTAGAAAAAGTCTAATAACATTTATCATAGAACTAGGGGAAAATCCACAAATTTATATGGGAGCACAAAAAGACCCCAAATTGTAGCATGAATCTTAAAGAGTCTTATTAACAAAACAAATCTGAGCCAGGTATTGGGGTGAACACTGGAAGGTCAGAGAGACAGAACAAACCACAGCTATCTCACCTCACTGGATCCTCAGCTGGTCTTGCTTCCTCAGACTGGAAGCCTCTCAGTCCTCATCCAAAATGGGTCTCAGCTGAACTGCTGCTAGAAGCCTGAATGCTTAACCAGGCCAAATGCTTCTCCAGGCCAAATGCCTCTCCAGGGCAAATGCCTCTAGTTTCTGGTCCTCACGCTTTATATACCTTTCTGCTTTCTACCACCACTCCCTGGGATTAAAGGTGTGGGTCACCATGCCTGGCCGTTTCCAATGTGGCCTTGAACTCACAGAGATCCAGAGGGATTTCTGCCTCTGGAATGCTAGGATTAAAGGCGTATGCTACCACTGCCTAACCTCTGTTTCATATTGTGGTTGTTCTGTCTCTGACCCCAGATAAGTTTATTAGCATGCACAATATTTTGGGGAACACAATACCCCCACACCAAATAGTCACAGAGCCGCAGTCACAAAAATAGTATGGTACTGGCACCAAAAACCAGACAAGTGGATAAATGAACTAGAACAGAGAACTCAGAAATAAACCCACATAACTACAACCACCTAATTTTTGACAAGGTTATAAAGCATACACTAGAGAAAAGACATCCTCTTCAGCAAATGATGCTAAGAAAACTAGATATCCAGATATAGAAATATGAAGTTAAATTCCTATGTCTCACCCTGTGCAAAAATCAATTCAAAATGGATTAAAGACCATGTGATGCCTGATGCTCTCAAACTGCCAAAGAAAAACAGGGAAAAACTTCAAGATTAACTTAAAAGGATCCTAATAGCATAGAAAACCAGCATAAAAGTTGGTAAAAAGAGGAGTGCATGAAATTTAAAGGCTTCTGTATAGCAGAGGAAGCCATCGATAGGACAAAGAGATAGGTTAAGAAATAGAAGAAAACCTTTGCCAATTACACATCTGACAGTTGACCAACATCCACAATCTGTAAAGAGTTAAAAACATTAAATGTTAAGAAAACCTCAAGTACCAAATTGGCAAGGTGGCTAATAAAATGAGCAAGAAACCTCAAATACCCAATTGGTAAGGAGGCTAATGAGATGAGCAGATCAAAAGAATAAATTCAAATCGCCAATGAATATTTGAAAACATATTCAGCATCCTTAGCCATCAGGGAAATGCAGATCAAAGCTCTGTTGGGATCCTACCTCACCCCAGTTAGCAGAATAGCTGCCATCAAGAAAATAAATGACAAATTCTGGTGGGAATGTAGAGAAAGAGCAACCCTTATCTACTGGGGCAGGAGGGCAAACCTGTGCAGTTACTATGGAAGTCAGGATGGTGGTTCCAAAACAGAATCTCAAAACTATCATCTAAGCTGGGTATGGTGACTCATGCCCATAATCCTAGCACTGAGGAAGCTGGGACAGGAGGATCACCATAGGTTTTAGGTCAAACTGGGCAAAGTACAATGGTATATATGTATGCAAATGTCATAATAAAACTCACTATTTTATATGCTATCTAAAATAATTCATATGGGGATGGAGAGATGGCTTAGTAGTCAAGAGCACTGGCTAATCTTCCACAAGATCTGCATTCAATTTTCAGTACCCATATGACATCTCACGACTGTGAAACCTCCAAATCGAATGCTCCCATTGGTCTCCACAGGCACTGACCACATGTGCTGGACAGACATAAATGCAGACAAAATGCCCATAAATATAAAAGAAAAATAAAATCTCAAAAAATTATTTTAAAAAACCAAAATAATAATGTCATATTTATAAGAAAGAATATTATACAGATGTTTAAAGGGCATATGTTAGAGTAAAATAAATTAGAAGATATAAATCATGTTTATTCAGAAAAGGATGAAGATATATATATACATACATACAATACACTTATGACTCTACAACTGTATTTATGCTAAAATGAATGGAAAGACCCATAATAAACACAATTCTGTCTGGAGACAGAGGAAAAGAAACAGTGGGGATAACAGTCACGGGAAATTTGTGTGTGTGTGTATTTTGTTATTATTAAAAGTACATATGACAAAGTGTGAGAGTTGTCCATTCTCTGTGTTGTGTTAGTCCTTACACTATTCTGTAACTTCCAACTTTCACACAGTTAAATATATATAGATAGATAGATATAATTTATCTATATAGATAGATACAAATGTGTGTATATGCAATATGAATGACTATTCTGGTTTTGGGGTTTTGGGTTTTTTTTGTTTTTGTTTTTGTTTTTTTGTCAACTTGACACAAGCTAGATTTACCTGAGAAGAGGAAACCACAATTGAGAAAATGCTTCCAAAAGGTTGGCCTACAGGCAAGCCTGTGAGACATTTTCTTAATTAGTGTTGTGTGTGAAGGCCCAGCCTATTGTGGGTGGGGCCACGTATCTGAAGAGAGGAGCATTGCTGAGCCCCTGAGGTGCACAAGCAGGCTGAGCAAGCCTAGAAGTAAGTACTGTTCTCCATGGCCTCTGCTTTAGTTCCTGGCTCAAATTCCTACCTTGGTTTCCCTTAATAGACTGCAACATAGGGTATGTAAGCCAAATAAACCCTTTCCTCCCAAGTTGCTTTTGGTTATGGTATTTTATCACTACAATAGAAACTCTAACTATGACAATGATGAATAATCCCTAGACACTGGCAAACAGTACAGATTTCCATGAGTCGCTGGTATGAGAAAGTATTACTGAGGAAATATGGAGCTGTTTCTCCTACATGTTACTGAGCCAAGAGAAGTAGCTGCAGCAGACAGCCTTGACTCGGGTTGGTGAGGACCATGTGGTAGCTGGTATGGCCAATAGATATCTCTAGCCCATCTTTCCAAGGCTTCAGATTACAAAGACACAGTCCTCATTCCACGAAGCACGTTAGACTCACGGTCCAAAGACAGAGAAGTTTCAATATTACAAAGGACCTCGGGGTTTCAAATAACCAATCTAAATACAGAAAAGCCTGGACTACGAGACATTTTTAGGGAAAAGAGGTTTTTAACTGTTCTCATAAATATTTTTAAACTCTGATAACAGTGCGTTATGAAGAATTTCCAAAGCAAATTATTTTGTTTATAAAACTGAGGAAGACTCATTCATCATGAATCAGCATCCATGTATATAAAGATATATAATAATGATAACCCTTAAAAATTGTCCTATAGCTGTTAAAGCCCCAGAGAACTTTATTATTGCTACTGATATTCTCGTAGTTAATAAACAAGTCCAGAGCAAGGACAGACAAATTGCAGCATGGTGTTGCCCAGTTCCCAGTGGGCCCTTCCAGTATACTACTGAAGGACATTAAGATGATTCCATGGACACTTCTTAGCCTTCATTCACATAATGAACGCCCTTGGGACCTCTAAGGCCTTGTGCTAGAAGGTAGGTTCACAGGACAGTAGGCAAATGTTGCTGAGGGAGGCAGGGGCAGCACCAGTCACTTACTGTCACTAAGGGTCCAAGCGGTGAGGTCTTCACTCCACTCCCCCTGGGCCTTGGTGTTGACTCGAGCTCGGACAACATACTGTTCCCTGGGGCTTAAGTTGTTCAGTAGCACTGAGGTCAGGTTCCCTGGCACTTTGATGTTCTGCTGATCACTTTTTTTTTGCATGGACCGCCTCTCAACTTCGACATACATTTCATCTTTTGAGATTGGAAATATTGGTTGCCAGGTCAAATTTAGAGTCGTCTGGCTTTTTGGCAGGAGACTGAGACCTCTTGGAGGAGGAAGTCCTAGAAGTCACCAAAAGATGGTTATTTTCATATTGGATAGAAGTAGTGACAGCTCCAGAGGGCATCTGCAACGAGTAGTCTTGGTTTCTAGAATAACATAAAACACGCACAAGCTACCAAAACACATAAGCAAGCAGCCATGATACTTCCCCTCCTAACACAACAGTAAATCTTTGAAGTAATTTTTAAGTACACCTTGGGTAGTTTTT
>CABHPR010150149.1:2808-14389 GCA_902168415.1 Peromyscus melanophrys
TATATATATATATATATATATAGTAGGTCAACTGCTACGTGCATTTGTCCTAAAAAAACATTCAGTTATTCAGTTAACAATTTATCTCTATATTTTAATAAATGAGTAGATTCTGTAGGAATCAGTCTCATTTTCAGTATTATTTTAAAATAGAAAGTAGCTATGCACATGTGAGATTAATTTCCACTAAATTCTTTAGAATACAATCAATGCTATTTCTAGAGTTGAAGTTGTAATTTTTGCTTTATGACTTTTTAAATGATCTAGTTTTCTAATAAAACTCATTGTTGCATCAGGATTGACAAATAATAATAGTGATGTTTGAAAAACCCATAGAGGAACACATATTACTTGTATGTTTACTTAAAAATAGATATATGTTGCACAAATCCTAAATATTCTTATAATAAAAACCCAGAGCCAGATATCACGGTGAAAGCTGAAAGATCAGAGAAGCAGAGCAAGCCACAGCTACCACCTCTTACATCACCGACTCCTCAGCCTGACAGAGCCTCTGCAAGAGAGCAAATTCCTGTCTGTTTCTGCCTTAAAGTCCTTTCTCTGCCCAGCCATATCACTTCCTGTTTCAACTTTCCTAGTGCTAGGATTAAAGATGTGTGATGCCAAGTGCTGGAATTAAAGGTGTGTGTCACCACTGCCTGGTTGTTTATTTTTTAGAACGGATTAATCTTGTGTAGCTCAGCGTGGCCTTGAATTCACAGAAATCCAGACAGATCTCTGCCTCTGCCTCCTGAGTGCTAGGGTTAAAGGTATGTGCCACCACTGCCTGACCTCTGTGGCTAACTCTGGCTGGCTCTGTCCTC
Source organism: Peromyscus melanophrys (assembly GCA_902168415.1). Taxonomy (NCBI): domain Eukaryota; kingdom Metazoa; phylum Chordata; class Mammalia; order Rodentia; family Cricetidae; genus Peromyscus; species Peromyscus melanophrys. Next base: position 3,633 of record CABHPR010150149.1, read on the forward strand.
TGATCATCAGGCAAGTTTTATTTCTTAGATTACAAATATCACCACAGATATATAATATGTAAAGCACAGATGTATACATACAAAGCAAGATCCTATTGCTGAAGACATTAAACACTTGGAGAACAAGACGTGGAGGTATCCAGTGAAACTGACCTGGATGATTCCGCTATGAGAACTAGCTCTCATAGTATAAAGCACTGATGTATAAAATTGTCAAAAAATAAAAATTTAAATTAATAAAGGGAAATATTATTCAAAATATTGTCAGATTAATAAGAAGCTAGTGATAAAGGTATTTCCCATTTTAATCTCAAGTAATGTATATTTTAGATAGGGGACACCTGGTAGTGCTCAAAAATGACAGCAGTGCTTGAGTAAAATGTGTGTCTTTATTGTTATGTACTACATTTGCCTTCCACAATAAAGCACAGTTTTTCTGTGAATAGGAAGATGCAGGTTATTTTAGAAGATATAAATTTTCAGCAGTGTGCTAAAGCAATATATCTACAGTTTAATTCATAATATTCTACACAGAACCTGAAATTGTAGCAAATGATCATTTGAAATGCAAAATTATTTATGAAAACTTACCCTTTTCCTTGGTTGTCACTAATGAACTATGTGATCTCTTCTATGTGTTACTTGATAGCTCAGAGTTCTTATTTCACTATCTGTAAAACGGATGCTAGAATTCAGACATGCTTTGTGCAAGTTAAAGGTCTTTAAATAAGTTAAACTATTTAGCTAAAATACTTAGCACAGACCTGACATGTACTAAGAACTACATAACTATTTGCTACTACGCTATCATCACTGTACCTTTAAACATGGTATCAATACTTGTATTAGGAGTAAAGTGTGACATCATGCATGTGGTCTTTCAATTGGTAGATTTTAAAGTTCACAGAGGAATTAAACAAAACTCCTTTCAAGAATAATAGACAATTATTAAATATGAAATCCAAGAACAGCCTTCTGTCAAAAAACAAAATTATAAAATATGAATTCTGTGTTCTAACCTAGATTTATAATACTGTATAGCTAAGGGAAACATGAGAAACTGTGTGAGAATTACTAGTTAGTAAAAACTAAAGATTTGTATGCAGTAATCTTTGTTTCCTACACATACTAGCAGAGGAATGCTGTTTTTATTATGTTTTTATTATGTAGAAATAGAAACAGCAATTGACTCTCCAAAGTACACAAAATAGAGAAAAGTTCATCAAAGGTACTTGAAATTGAACATGAATGAGGAATCCCGGAAACCATGGTGTTTATCATCAGAGCTCAGCTGGAATTTCACTACACTGTATTGTTTTTATCTGTCCTGATATTGAAGGCTTACCACTGTGAACTCATTGCAGTCATGACCAAATTCCCCACTGTGCTGAATTCTGTGGCAAAATATAGTTTATGTATGTTTTATGAGTTGTTAGATTTGGAGGAAGGATCTTAGTGATTGTCTGCAAACAATGAAGAAAAAAGAAACTTCCAACTTAAGGAGCCACATAGATGCAAATGCTGGGAAAAACTCTAGATCTAGAAATGAGACTTGGTGATTTATGAGCTCTGAGTTCAAACTCAACCTAGCAGATCTGGTTAAAAGTGATACAGTACCTCAAGATCTCAACTATCTGTTAATATTTGATTCAGTTTATAGTTGATACTTATCATCCTGGTTATTTTTCTGATGATCTGGGGAAAAAAGAAAGCTACAAATGAATCATTGAGGATGGCGAATGCTGAAGAGCATAGCTTCTGCCAATCTGTTTGGCAATTAATCAAGATGATGCATCACCAGGACAGCTGCCCAGGAATGACAGGAAGCAGATTGCTGCTGCCTGCCTGGCATGTTGGAAGTTTATTTGCTACTTTAAATACTTGAAATATGAATGCCGATTGAATGCATGCAAAGAAGATATGAATGGATGCTGAAGAGCTTCAGCAGGGGTCAGGCGGGATGTAAGTTAGGGTCCTTTCATTATTCATAACACCTCTTTGGAGATATTCAAGGACATTTAGGTGTCATATGATAGGCAGAAAGAAGTATTAACATACTCATGTCACATTCTGATTCAAAGTTTGGGAATCATATATTGTTACAACTGCATGATAAAAACTGCATGTAATTACATGTGTCTGATCATATAAGAAATAAATCATTATGGTCTGTTTTCAGTATAAGGTGTGTTTAGAGCCCATCAATGAGTAGTAGGTAAATTGAAGGCACTGGAACCCTGACTTCCCTACTTAGCAACTAGTGCCTGCTTCCTTGCCCGATAGCTTTTTAAATTACTTTAGGATTGAGAAATGATTGTCCACTGTGTGACTGGGCAGACATATCCAGACAAAGTGATGGGAAATCATGAGTCTTAGAAGGGGCTGTTTTGCTCCAAATCTGCATGCCAGCCATTGTTGCCTTTTCTCTAGGCTGGTGGCTGACTTTTGAAGGCTGAAAAATGACTTGCTTTGCTATCAATACTCTGAGTTCCCAGTTCTCTTGTTGTAAAGTAGGGATCATTGTTTTTTGCAGTCAAAATTCATCATGTGGTATAAGACATTTTATGAAGATTTAAGAAGTAGTCTTAAGGTCTTTACGGCACTAAGACTGAACTCAACCTGGTAAATGTAGTGGAGATATGAGTAAGCAGACTAACTGGAAAGTAACTTTCATGGAAACCACACATGACATAAGAAGACTTTCACTCTTACACAGAAAATATTAATACTCCAATGTTTATAGGACCTAACATATGTAAAGGTCAATGGATAACAGTGGTAAAAACTGAGAAGCAGAGGTTGGGATATGTGGTAATGCTGAATTAAGGAGAAAATCATTGTTCCTCAATAACTTCAGTTTACAGAATAGAACGGAATTTCCTTCTCTAAGATATAACTGGTTGGTATTATATGCATTGGAGAAAAACATGTGTTTTCACTCTTGCAGTATTGCACAATGTCACTTGGACTCTGGTAATGTTAAAACCTGTTATGAAATCTGGAATGTAGTTGTGACAACAAAGTAGGTGACTCCAGAATTCACTTCAATACAGTCTCATAGCAACATACCAATCAATAAAGAGAATACATAATATTTAAGAAAAAAATGATTTCTGTTGGAAAGAATAATTATGCAATGTTTTTGTTACATAGTTTAACAGGACTTTAATCTCTCTGATACTGAGATATACTATAACAAAAGTGTTGATGATTTAAGTCCATAGATGAAATGTAATAAAAAAATGTAAGTAAACAATATAAGAATGAGACTGTAATTTTGGACACACATTTAAAATACAAATAGGAAGAGTTACTATTTAATTGGCATTATATATTGACTGTAGTCTTTGGAAAAATAAGAAGACATGCACATATAAATTCTTTTTTTTCATTTCTTTTTCCCCATTTTATTTTTAAGAGTTTTAGTAGATTCTTTGCTCATACAATACATTCTGTTTACAGTTTCCTCTTCCTTCACTCCTGCCAGTTCCCACCACACCTCCTTTCCCATTCAAATCCACTCCCATTTTGTCTCATTAGGAAAGAACAGGCTTTCAAGAGATAACAGCAAATAATAACAAAATAAAATATAATAAGACAACTCAAACCATCACATCAAAGTTGGACAAGGCAAGTCAACCAAAGGAAAAGAGCCCAAGACAAAGCACATGAATAGAGACCAACTCATTCACACATTCAGGTATCCCATAGAAACACTAGACTGAAAGATATATATTTCATATATATAATTTGGTGTAGACCCATGTAGGCCCTGTGCTTGCTGCTTCAGTCTCTGTGATTTCATAGGAGCTTTGCTCAGTTGATTTAGTAAGTCTTATCCTTCTGGTGTCCTCCATCCCCTCTGGCTTTTACACTTTCTTCCTCCTCTCCCATGGGGTTTCCTAAGACCTGAGGACAGCCCTTTGATGTAGATATCACATTTAGAGCTGTGTGTTCTAAGGTCTTTCTCTTTCTGTAATGTCTTGTTGTGGGTCTCTGTATTTGTTCCTATCTGCTCTAGGAAGACACTTCTTTGATGATGGCTCAATAAGGCACTGGCCTGTGAGTATACCAGAATATTCAGAATTATTTTTTAACTACTGTCTTTTTTTTTTTTTTTTTGGTTTTTTGAGACAGAGTTTCTCTGTGTAGCTTTGCGCCTTTCCTGGAGCTCACTTGGTAGCCCAGGCTGGCCTCGAACTCACAGAGATCCGCCTGCTTCTGCCTCCCGAGTGCTGTGATTAAAGGCGTGCGCAACCAATGCCCGGCTAACTACTGTCTTTTTTATAAGACCAGTATTCTTTGGTTTTACCATAGGCCTCTGGGCTATCTAGTCTCCAGTCCTTGATCACCCTTGCAGTTTTGGGTATGGGTTTCATCTCATAGAATAGGCTTTACATCAAATCAGATTATTGGTTTATTAGTCTCACAAGCTTTGTACCTCCATTGCCCTAGCATATTTTGCAGGCAGGACAAGTTGTAGATCCAAGCTTTTGTGGCTGGGTTTGTGTTTATGTTTCTCTTTTGGAAGACTGCAGAGTACCATTCCAAAGATACTAGAACATAGGAGTGAAGGTTTCTATGTGGGCACCAACAGCATCACTCCATGTTAAATGAGTGATGTGGGTGTGGTCTTCACCAATGGGATCTTGATGTCAGTTTGTGGAGAGCAACCTATTTTCTTGGTAACAGCCTGGGTTGTGTGGGGATTTCTGTGGGACTTCCTTAGCCAACACTCAGTTGGATGTAACCTAGTTCAGGTGCTGGAAGCTTCATTTGGTGACAAGAGATGACCAGCTAGGACTGTGTCTTCCTCATTATTTGCAGATTTCATTATGATTGCTTTCAAATGCTTTAGGAAGTTCATACTTTACTAGGTTTTCATACCACCTCTCAAATGCCCCTCAATACTAGCAGTCTCTCCCTGCATTTCCTCCTTCAACTCTGTCTTCCCAACTTATCCTCCTGTTTCCATCCACCTTACTTCCAGTCCACCCATAAAATCTACTATATTGTCCCCCTCAGGAAGATACATACATTGCCCCAGTCCCCTCTATACCTAACCTCTCTGAGTGTGTGGATTGTAGCTTGCTTTTCAGTTATTTAACAGCTACTATCCATAGGTAAACAAATATATACCATACTTCTCTTTCTGCCTCTGGGTTTCCTCATTCAAGTTGATTTTTTTTCTAGATCCATCCACTTGCCTGCAAATTTCAAGATGTCACTTTTTGTAATAGCTAATTAATATTCCATTGTACAAACATACCACATTTTCTTTATTCATTTTTCTGTTGAGAAACATCTAGACTGTTCCCAATTTCTGACTATAATGAATAGGCCAGCAATGAATGTAGTTGGGCAAGCCTCCTTGTGGGAGGATGAAACATCCTTTGGGTATATGCCCAAGAGTGGTATTGCTAGATCTTGAGGTAGATCAATTCCCATCTTCCTGAGGAACTGCCACATGATTTCCATATTAGCTTTGCAAGTTTGCTTTCACACCAGCAATGAATAAGTGTTCCCCTATTCCATCACCTTACAAGCATGAGCTATCACTTGCTTATTGATCTTAGTCATTCTGAATGGTGTAAAATGAAGTCTCAAAGTGGTTTTGATTTGCATTTACCTGGTGGCTAAGGATGATGATCATTCTTTAAGTGTTTCTCATTTGGATTTCCTCTTTGAGAATTCTCTGTGTAGATCTGTATCCTACTTTTAGTTGCATTGTTTGGTTTATTGCCATCTCTTTTTTGAGTTACTTACATATTTTGGATATTAATCCTCTATCAAATATTCAGTTGGTGAAAAAAAATTTTTCCCATGTTTAGGGATGCTGCTCTGTGCCTTACAGAATTGATGGCATCCTGTCCCTTACAGAGGTTTTACATTTTCATGAAGTCTCATTTATTAATTGTTGATCTTAGTGCCTATATGAGTTCAAGGCGATTCCTCACTTTCTCTTACATCAGGTTCAGTGTATCTAGCTTTATGATGAGGTACTTGATCCACTTGGAGTTTGTTTTTGTGTATGGTGATAAGTATGGATATATTTGCATTCTTCTACATGTATCCATCCAGTTTGACTGCAACATTGGTGAAGGAGTTGTCTTTTTCCCAGTGTGTGTTTTTGTTTTCTTTATTGAAATACTCAAAATTCTTTTGCTTACACTGTGTGTGTGTGTGTGTGTGTGTGTGTGTGTGTGTGTGTGTGTGTTTCAATGTGAAGCTAAGAATTGTCCTTTCAAGATCTTTAAGGAATGTGTAGGAGTTTTGATGGGGAGTCCCTTGAATCCATAGATTACTTTTCATAGGATGCCAAAACAGATGGCCATTTTTTACTATGTTAATCTACCAATCCATTAGCATGGGAGAACTTTCCATCTTCTGATATCTTTTTCAATTTTATTTCTTCAATGACATGAAGTTTTTATTTTACAAGTCTTTAACCTATTTGGTTAGAATTACTCCAAGATATTTTATATTATTTTAGGCTATTGTGAAATGTGTTGTTTCCCTGATTTCTTTCTTAGTCCTTATGTCATTTGTGTGTAGGAGGGCTACTGATTTGTTTTGAATATAGATGTTAAAGTCTCAATAAAATATTTGCAAGCCAAACACATTAACACATTAAACACATAGATCACCCACCATGACCAAATAGGCTTCATCCCAGAGATGCAGGGATGGTTCAACATATGTAATTCAATAAATTTAATCCACTATATAAACTAACTAACTGAAAGACAAAATATACATGATCGTCTCATTATTTGCAGTAAAAGCCTTTGACAGAATCTAACACCCTTTCAAGATAAAAGTACTAGATATATTAGTTTTGCAAGGGACATACCTCAACATTATAAGTCAGTTTACAGCAAGCCTGTGGCTTAGAGAGAATCTCAAAGTAATTCCACTCAATCAGAAACAGAACAAGTTGTCCACTCTCTCCATACCTATTCAATATAACACTCGACGTCTTATTTAGAGAAATAAGACAACTAAAGATTAAGGGAATATATAATTGGAAAGGAAGGTATCAAAGTATCTTTATTTGAAGATAAGATTTTATACATAAGTGACCCTAAAAATACCACTAGAAACTTTGACAGAGGATAAACACTTTCAACAAGGTATCTGGATATAAATGTGTCACACATAAAAATTTTCAACAAAATGTAAACAATGGTTTTGATTCAGATTGTGGAAACTTAGAAAAAAACAAACTTAAAAGGTGTCACTTTCAAACTAATATTAGGAAGAGCTACAAATTCATAACCTAGCTGAATATAACTGACCAAGGAAACCCTGTGGTTGAAAGGCAGAAGAGGAAAAATGAAAAAGGTGACTTATCTTTTGAAGCATACTGGGAGAAGGAGTGCTGGGTATCAACAACTGGCAGTGCCCACAGGAAAAAAAAATGTGAATTATTCTAATCTGAGTCAGTCTAGTATGAAGATGTACCACTCAAGACAGCCAAAGAAGCATGTGCCACAGCTTTGGTACATAGGCAGACTCCTTTCCACAGACTTCAACAGGTTCATAGGAAAAAAGATGAATGCGAAAGACAGAAATGCATATGAAAACAATTGATCAGTAATGTCTTAAAGAAAAGAACACTGTAAAGAAAGCTACACAGAACCATTCACAGACTTTCTCTCGTGTAGAACAAAAGCCATAATCCCCTGGGGAATAAAGAAGCAACATGTCTAAGAACACAGGGGAGAATTCACTTTACCAGGGAGAATTATTTTGTTGTTTCTTTTTATTTTTCATTTAAAAAAATCATTGCCCATATTCATTGTTCAAGGTATTATGATACATAAAGACATTTTTATACAAGTGTATAATGTATGTTGAGCACATTCCAGTCTATGCCCTCTTAATCCTCTTTCTCCCCCCTCATCCCTCCTGTGTCTCTTGTTTGTCTAGACCATATCACTTTTCCTTAAAAGTCATAAGTATGATCTTATATGCCTGCTTCAAATCAAAGACTCATACATGAGAAAAAAATCAACAATACTCATTCATTTTTCTAGAACTAATTTAATGTTCTGTGTAAGATTATCTTAATTTCTACCAAATTTTCAACAGAAAACAAAATTTTCTTTCTTTATGGATGAAAAATTCCAACTACGCACATATACCACGTTTTCTTTAAACACTTTTCTGCTGTTGAATACTTAGCTTGGTTTTGTAATTTAGAAACACTATTCACAGTGAAAGTAAACCATGTTATGCTCAATTCATCTCCTACTGCCAGAGGAACATTGAGATTTCTGAGAAGGCAAAATTCCTAAGACTCAAAAGTATGACATTTCCTTTCCCTACCTTAGCAAATATAATGCAACAAACAATTGCTCATCTGGGCCTGAGCAAGCTTACCAGACAACTGGGGGTAGTCAATTGAGACAACAAAGGAGCATAAAATGAAACTGGAGTTTTCACCCCTCACTGTGACAGTATGGAAAAAAGTTAATCTGCAAAAGTAGCAATGCCTCCCAGGTCCTATCCCCATAAGGCTGATTGTCATCTGATCAATTAGCATGAGGATCAGCTTCCTTGGAAAGATCCATGAACAAAAGGCTCCTGTCCTTACAGGGATCTGAGAATAGAAAAAAACCAGGGGGGTGTTTTAGAAATGGAAGAGTGCCTAGCACTGATTTAGAAAGGAAAGAAAGGTTTCTTGAACCCCTCAACTACCTCTTCACACTCTTCCTACTAAAAACATATCATAGCATCATTGCAGAAGTCTCCTAAGAAAGGCCTTAGCCCAAAAATCCAAATGAAAATTTTCTTCTTTGAAATTATTGTTATTATTTTTAATCTTGGAAGTATATGCTTCTCTCATACAAAACATCTCGACCATGATTTCGACTCCCTCCACTCTTCCCACCTTCCCTTTCCCCTAGATCCATTGGTCCTCTGTTTCCATTTCATAAAAAAGCAGACCTCTAAGAGGTGACAGCCAAACAGGACAAAACAAGATACAATAAGACTAGGTAGAGCCCTCATACCGAGGCTGGACAAGGCAACATAATAGGAGGAAAAGAGTCCCAAGAGCAAGCAAAAAAGTCAGAGATACACCATCTCCCACTGTTAGGAGTCCCATCAAAAGAGCAAACTGACAGCCATTACATATTCACAGAGAATCCGGGGAAAACCCATGCAGACCCTGTGCTTCCCACTTCTGTCTCGGTGAGCCCATGTCAGACCTGCTAGTTGATTCAGTGGGCTGTGTTCTCCTGGTGTTCTCGTTCTTTATCCCCTGCCAAACAAAGACTTCTGAAGGTAGGCATGGAACAAAAACTCCCTATAGAAATTTTAGACATTGTCTGTGTACCATGTCTTGTGATATACCACACTCCCTCCTGAGGCCTCCTGTGTAATTCCTTTGTAAATGTTTATAGTTGAGCTATAAAATCATTCAAAAACAGGTAGATGGACAATGCTATGGAAACAACTATTGGAGCATGGGCAAAAGAAAATCTAAAAATTGAGTGTGAAATCAAAGCTCTGAGGGAAACTTAGTGGGGGGCATGATGGTAACCACAGCAACAAAAGACCAAGTCCAGCTTGTCTTTTGGATTAATTTGGTCAGGCAACCACAGGATAAGCATGCCTGCTGTTCTATTTATATATTTTTCTGTACTTATCCTGGTATATAGTCGCCATATGATTGTTGATATACAACAAAAGGATGCAAGAAAAAAATTCACTGTCAAAAGAAAGTCATGAATGAGTAATACTAGTGATGATCCTACAGTAAGACAGTTACCTAATCTTTCTCATTTCATACTGAAGTCCAAGCAGTGTCCTACGGTCCATCATGTTCCAGATTTTCTGGAATGTCAGTTGAAAGGAAAAGTACTGACTCAGGACCCCCAAGACCAAGTTCTCAGCACAAAGGGATTTATTTGCCCCAGAGGGACAGAGGGTGAGGAATAAGATACAAACTCAGGAGATAGAGGACAAGGAAGAAGGAGAAGGAGCAGAGGTATTTGTCCCTTAGGAACAAAGGACTGGCTCTGGATAGAGAGGAGACAGAGGTGGCACATAGAAAAAAAAATGGCAGTTTATAAAGGCACAAGAGGAAACCCCATGTTAGGATGAGGTGTTTAATTTTAATTGGGCATGTTAATTAGATGAGCCAAAGGAGGCATTTGACTGCTGGACTTCAATACTTTGATAGCTGGACCTTGACAGTCAGCCTCAGGAAGAGGAATTGGCCCAATAAGAGAATAGACCTTGGTGGCTAGCTTTAGGAATGTGATCTAATGGTTTTTAAGCAAGGCAGAAGGAATGGGGAGAAGGGCAAGGTCTGCTGGAATCATGCTCACCATGCTCACGCTGGCCAGAATCCCTTCAGCAGTGAAGTGTGTACAAGGACATGAGTTCTCTACATTCTCGTGCTCTGCCATTTCTGTGTTTACTTCATTCTTAGAGTGGAATCAAGAAAACTGAAATTTTCATGATTTATAATTCAGGCAACATCTGCAAGAAATATGTATTCACAGGGACTTGTTAAAAATGTATGAAGTTTTTCAGGTGCATTAAAGAAGATTTCTGCTCTTCACTCATTTGTGGTCTTTAGGTTCAGTGCTCAGCAAAGAGAATGGAAGTGACCCTTGAGCAGTCAGATCTATTCTTGGTATAAGACAAAGTCTCACCTTCACGGAAATGCAAGGGAATAAACACAGAAAAGAGAGAAGAGAGAGAGAGAGACAGAGAGAGAGAGAGAGAGAGAGAGAGAGAGA
>CABHPR010150149.1:14489-39918 GCA_902168415.1 Peromyscus melanophrys
AAAAAATAGATTTATGGAGATATAACTCATATCTCCCAGACCGACTCATTTAAAATGTATGATTTGATAGCTTTATTATCTTTAGAATTAGGAAACCATTACTGTGATCAATTTTAGAAGATTTCAACACCAATAGAGCCACCATGTGCCCAGTTATACTACTCTTGGGTGTATATTCAAAAGACACTAAGTCAGCAAACTACAGTTGTTTACTGCTCTAGAAGTGGTGGGTCCTGGGAGAATGGAGCTGATAAATGAGGCAGGCTAAAGTCACATGTGATAGCCAACTTTATTCAGAGCATCTGAAAGTTTTTACTCTGGTGGTTGAGAAGAGTCACATGAGTAAAGTGTGCAATCACAAAGGCAAGCTGCACATGACAGGCAAGCTGCACAGAGCAAAAATGTGTTTTGCCATAGAGGCATATAAACAAATAACAATCATCAGTTGTAATGAATAATCTGAGCTAAACTCACTCCTATTCACTACACCTGGGAGGGGCATGAAAGCATAATCAAAGAACAATTACGTGTTTTTGAAGAAACTGAGGTCATAATGCTTTTGTTTTGGTTTCTCTGGCTTTTCTCACAAGCACTGAGAAATCTCCTCACACAACTCCATTCTTAGACTGTGTTCTGACACACAGTGATCCTTGTACATCCTTGTTTATAGTTCTATTATTCACAATATCCAGGAACTGGAACCAGCCTAGATGTTCATCAATAGATTAGTAGATAAGAAAATGTGGTACATATATACAATGAAATTTTCTACATCCATAGGGGAAAAAATCATGGCATTTAAAAGAAATGGATGGAACTGCAAATTATTGTGTCAAGCAAAATGAGTCAAATTAACACAAATAACACATATTGTCTCTTTTATATGGAAACTAGATTTAAAGTTTCATATATATAAATAAAATGTATATGTGAATTTATATATGTCTGTATTGATATATGTGGTTTTATAGTTTAGAAGTGAGAGAGGGGATCATGAGAGGGCATTAAGACATTTTAAAGGTGGGAAACAGCAACAGGCTACATTTACTGAGAAAGTAGAGTGGGAGACCAACAGGAGGGAGAAACAGAACCAGTTGGTGTTGAAGACACACAAGGGATGGTAGTAAAGAGGGGGAAGAATGAGAAAAAAAGTATGGTGACAATCACAAAAATGTCATTATTCAAACCATTAATTTGTAAAATAACCTAAAAATTACTAATAACCGTCCTGAAGTATGGAATGTTACATTGGCAAATGCTATGGAACATCTTTGAATGTGTGTACAATATTCACTTATCTTCTTTGATGGAGACCCCATCCTGCATTGATCACTGGGTAACTTACACTTTTTATTATTGACATAAGAATTCTTTATATATTCAAAAAATGCCCTCAAAGTTTAGGCATAGGATTTGTAAACTTTTGCCATTGTATTATGTATTTAATTTTATTTCCATATACTGTTCTTTGAAGTGCACTTTTAATTGTAATGAAGTCCAATTTATGTATTTTTCTTTGTTTGTTATGTGTTTTGTGGCAGACCTACAAATCTGTTATAAAACCAAAGGTCATAGAATGTCTTATATTCTATTGATTCATCTCTATTGTGCCGATGCCACTCATTCTTTTGATTATTGGGTCTTTGTAGTGAGTACTATAGTCATAAATGTGTCAGACTTCTTTGTTATTTTATTAGACACTAGATTGTTCAGAGTACTTCCAATTTTCATATGGATTTTTTTTACTGTCTCAATATTTTGCAAGGATGCCAGCAGGCATTTTAAAATGAGAATGAACAAAAAGTAGGTAAGAACTGCCACCTGAACTCTAAATTTTTCAGCCCTTGAAGATGGAGTTTATTTCACCTTATTTATATTTTTAATTAATGCTGATAGTGGTTTACCTTGTTTTAGAATTCATTTCATAGGATTCTGTGTTGTACTTAAGTATCCTACACTTTGAAGTGTTTTAATTAGGATTATTCTCTAAATATCCTTTTCACAACTTTTGATATTGCTGTTGTAAGTGCTTAGAAATGAAATTGATTTTTGATTTTTGATCTCCCTTATGCAACCTTGCATAAAGAGTTTATTAACTAGTCAGATTTCAGTGGGTTTCTCAAGACAATGAACAATATAGTACCATCTGTGTGGTGAACAGAGAAGGTTTTATTACTTCCTTTACCATCTGTGTGCCTTTCTTTTCTGCCTAACTGTTTTGGCTAAAACTGCCAGTAACACATTGGATACAAGTGGAGGGTGTAAATACCACAGTCTTGTTTCTGAGTTTAGGGAAAGTATTCAGCCTTTCACATTAAGTGCCATGTAGCCTTTGGGACTCAGAGTGTGCATCATGCATGTGGGCCAGCATATTCAATTTCATGAATTTAGAGTGCTCCCTCTGCTCCTAATACTTTCAACACTTTTATTGTGAATATATTTTGGACTTTTCTCAAATGTTTTTCTATATCTGTTGATGATCATGACTGCTTTATCCTTTGTTGTTGTAGTTACTATGGAGAAATGCATTCACTGGTTTCCAAATTAAGTTATATTAATATTCATGAGACAAATATCCACCTGCTAATCTTTGTGACATGTTGATGGATTTAGTTTGCTAGTATTATTGAAGACTTTTGTGCTTATGTTCATAGGATATATTAATGTACAATTTTATTTTCTTGTGAAAGACATATTTAGTCAAAACACTACTGCGATTATAGAATGAATTTGGAAGTGTTTCTCTTTTGTACATTACACAAATTTGAGAATAGATATGAATTTTTCTTTAAATATATAGTTGACTTCAGCATTGCACACCCTGGGCCCAGATGCTTATTTTTAGTAGGGATAATTCTGTTATCTAATTCAGTCTATACTTCTTACAGGTTTTCAGTTTCTGATTCTTCTTCACTTAGTGTCAAGAGTTCATATCTTTCTAAGAGTTTGTTCCATTTCATCTAAGATATCTAATGCGAAGCAGAGTTTCCATCCCACTGAGCTGGAAATAGGGGTGGATGGAGGGAAGAAGTGGGTCATAATTCAAATGTCACAGACTTTCACTCTTTTTATTGAACTTTTACAGACTTTCTTACATAACATTCGTCCCTCTTTTCTACATGCCTTTAGGGTATTCCTCCGAGATTTTGAATGCTTGCAGGGTTTTGACAAGTTCAGATAGTTATATATCATGCATTGAGAGGCAAGTCTGTGGAGGTCCCCACTCTGCCACCCTGCAAGTATAACTTGAATTGTACTTTTGTCAGAACATAGCTATGTCAGTCTCCACATTCCAGTGGATTTTCTTATATTGAATGTGCCTTGCAAAGTTAGTTTTTACTACTGTTTCCAATTGTCAGAACCAGTGTTTGGTCAGCCTTATGGATAAGGCTACCACTCAAGATCGTGTACATTTCTAACCACAAATTAACAGAAATTACTGAAATCACCAGTGTTTCTCAGTAAAACATAGCCTTACTCTTCCTAAACCAGAAATTACCAACTCTTCTTCAAAGAATCCTCGACTTTTGTTAATGAACATGTATCAATCTGAGTTGCTGTAACAAAATACCATAGGCTGTATGACTTAACCATCATATAGTTGTTACTTATTCTTTGCTCTTTGGGAGGCCCTCCACCCAGCTTCCAAATAATCACACAGTGACTTTTTATTGCTTGTAAATTCTTAGCCTTAGCTTGGCTTATTTCTAGCCAGCTTTTTTTTTTTTTTAACTTAAATTATCCTGTCTACCTTTTGCCTCTGGGATTTTACCTTTTTCTATTTGTATATCTTTTCTTTCCTTCTTACTCCGTGGCTGGCTGTGTCTCCTCCCATTCTTGCTCCTCTCTCTCTTTTTCTCCTTCTATTTATTCTGTCTGCCTGGCAGCCCTGTCAATCCCTCTCCTGCCTAACTATTGGACATTCAGTTCTTTATTAGGCCGATCAGGTGTTTTAGACAGGCAAAGTAACACAGCTTCACAGAGTTAAACAAATGCAACAACAACAACAAAAATGCAACACACTTTACATCCTTAAACAAATATTTCACAGCATAAAGGAATGTAACACATCTTAAAATAACATTCCACAACACCATCATAAAAATATTTTCTACTTAAGTATTAAACTTCTTTTTGGGCTTTTTTTATTGATATTTTTTGGGTTGGGCATGGTGGCATACACTAATCCCAGCAGTAGGTAGGTAGAGGAAGGCACATCTCTGGCATCAAACTCAGGCTGGTCTATTGAGAGAGTTCAAGGACAGCCAGATCTAGACAGGTAAACCCTATCTTGAAAAAAATTTTTTTTCATACAATATATTCTAGTCATCACTTCTCCTCCTCCAAATCTGCCCAGATCCTCTCCACCTCCTCACCCACCCAAGTCCTAAACTTCTTTCCCTCTCTCTTTAGAAATCAAATAAGCAAAAAAACAAAAAAAATGAAAAATAAAAAAAGGTAGCATTAGAAACACACACATACAGACACACACAATTCTGTTTCCTTGCTTTCATTATTATGTGCTTCATTCTTTCTTGCATGTGAAATCTTAGCCCTTCTTCAGGAAAATAACCCAGGCATATAGGCAGAAGTCAAAGTGAGCATCCTTTTAGAATTCCCATAGAAATCATTATAAACCCATGTTTAAATTCAAGAATGCTGGTTTTGCTGCTAGTGCTGCTATTCATTTATGCCTGAACAATAGTTGAAAAAGGAAACGGCAATGTGATCTTCCTAACTGTTACCATTGCTTCAACATTCAGAGAATGTTTTCAAGTGCAGAAGAGGAATAGGGTTTCCTTCCAGTGGTCGATAAGTAGACAGTTTTAGTTGGCTGAGGTTATAAAATAGTTGTGTGTTAACCATGTCTCAGTTTCTTATCATTAGCTTTAGTTAAAAAGTCAGTTCTGGCCCAATTTACACTTTTGATAAATATTTACTTACTTGTGAAGTCAGAAAATTTTCTTATAACACTGAATTTCAAAAATAGCCAAGTGACCTAGCTGTTTTATAGCCATCATTTAGTGGCACTGAGGTTCTACCAGGCTTCTTAACCACTGCAATTGCTATACATGAAGACATGTACCTCTGTGTCAGTTGTTAGTTCACATCATGTCTAAGATGCAAATGAGCATGCCAACATGGACAGGGAAATGTCAACAAGGCCTTAGCCCTGCACAAAGAACTACAGGCAACTGAGAAAATCTGGGAGCTGGAGAGGTAGCCTTCTCTGAGAAAGAGTGTACCAATTGGTTCTCCAGTGCCAAGTGATCAGCCCTGAAAACATACATACAAGTAACTACACAGAGTGAACAGATTTACTTTGGAATACTTTTATATATGCTTATACATATATGCATGCAATAACATTATTTTCACTAATTAGTGAAAAGATACCATGAATTTGAAGAAGAGTGAGGAGCATTATATGGGAGGATTTGGAGGGAGGAAAAGGAATAAAAGGAAAATGTTCTAATTATATTGTACTCTCAAAAATTTAAAAGAAACTTGCTTCAAAAAAAATAAGAAAGAAGGAATAGAAAAGAAAGAAAAAGAAAATTTCCTAGAGTAACTTAAAACAACATAATCTTTGGCTTGAAGAATGTTGGGTATTTTATTGATATTATGTGTTTAATTGTATTTCCCTGAAACTATTTCACAGGGTAATCTAATTTCCAAATGGGCATGTTCAATATGACTTACAGAAAAACATTATTCATGTTTTTTCATAAAATATATTTTGATCATATCCTTTACCCTCTCCTAGTACTTCCCAGATCTACCTCACCTGTCTGCCCACCACACTTCATGGTTCTTTCTCAAAAAAAAAAAAAGAAAGAAAAAAAGAAAAATGAAAAAGAAAAAAATTCAAAATAAACAACAGAAACAAAAATGAGTGAAAAAATTACCAAAACAACCAAACAAACAAAGAACACAAAAAGCATGGAGTCTGTTTTGTGTTGGCCAACTACTCCTGAGCATGGGTCCTGCCTTGGTACATGGTTGACAGATCTAGTGTCCCTCTACTGGAAAAGACTTACTTTCTCTTTCATAGCTGCTAACAAGTATGTACAGCTTATTGTGTAGGGATGGGACTTCGTGCCTACTTCTTCTCTATGCTGAAGCTTATCAAGTTAAAACTTGTGCAAGTCTTGTGCACTCTGTCATAGTCTCTGAGAATTCATATGTATATGAGCCCTGTTGTGTCTGGAAGATTCGGTTTCATTGGAATCATTCATCACTTCTGAGACCTTTACAATCTTTCTGCATTCTCTTCCACATAGATCCTAGAGACTTGAGGGGAGGGTTTTGATAAAGACACCTCACTTAGGGTTGAATGTTTCAAAGTCTCTCATTCTCTGTTCAGTTGTGGGCCTTGTGTTAATTATGACTTATTACCAGAAGAAATTTCTCTGATGGGGGCTGAGTTGTGAAGTGATCTATGGGTATAGAAATGTGTTAGTAGGAGTCATGTTGCTATGTTCATTTAGCAGAATAACAGCAGTAGATATTTCCCTGGGCCCATGGTATGTATAGTCCCAGGTTCTTGGCCACTTTAGCAGTGTCAGGCATGGCATGGATTAGACCTTAAATCCAATTTTTTTAAAAAAAAGTAGTTGATTAGTTCCTTACTCCACTAATGCAGCAGTCTACCTTGCAGGCAAATTATTGTTGTAGGTTGCAGGATTCATAGCCAGATGATATTGATGACTACTTTTCTTCTTTGGTAGCATGTATAGTATCTTCTAGCACCATGAATGCTGGTCAGTAGAAGTGAAGTTTCTACCAGCTTAATTTGTTCGTGTTTGATTATGTAAGTAAGTAAGTGCTGTTTTTAGCAAAAGGGCCTTACTATTAGGTTGTGGAAGGAACCAATTCACAACAGCCTGTTATGTTTGAGGATTGGTGGTATATGAGACACTTTGGTCCAGATTTGAGGTCTCTGTATTGAGCCTCAGAAGGACAGACAACACTTTAGGGCAACTTTATTTAAGCTGTTCTCTCATTTCAGCTCCAGAATTCTAATTCTCTGGATTTAGTTTCTGGTCATTAGAAAATCTGTGTCTAAACTCAAACATTGCATATTATAATCTTCCATCCTCCAGTCCATGCAGCCAACTTTAACTGCCAGGGAATACTTTACATCCTTAACAAAGTCAACAAAAGTTTTACCAAGGTTAATACTGATCCCCTCAACATTTGCATAAAGAAAGAGACTCATTCAGGTAGATATTTGTAAAATACATGTAATTTGCTTCAAGGTGTTCTACCTTACCTAGAAGTCAGAAGTTCAACTCAACATACAGCAGCAATGCCATCTCCATTATCATCTGTGCCATGGAAGGTATTGTCTTATACATTGCAGAGTTCTAAAAGAGACAAGGAATGTGATTTAGTTTAACATAGATTTGATTGACCACTAATATGTGCTAGATAAAGGTTATGTAGAGGGAAATTATTGAATCACAATGGTAGCAACATTACTTTCAAAGGAGTAAGAAGGATGAGAAGAAGAAAGAGAAATGAAACACATATATAGGGGATTTATTAGAGCAGATTACAGGCTGGGGCCCAACTATTCCAACAATAGCTGTTCTCTAATGGAAAGTCCAGGAATTCAGTAGTTATTAAGTCCAGTCCATGAGGCTAGTTGTCTCAGGTACTCTTAGGTATATACCAGAATTCTGAAGAAGTACACTCTAATGCCATTGAAGGAAACAATGTGCCAGAGAGATTGAGGGCAAGCAAAGAGCAAGAGCTTTCTTCTCCCGTGTCCCTTAAATATGCTGCCACTAGAAGGTGTGGCCAAGATGTAAGGTGGGTCTTCTTACCTCAAATAAGCCAATCAAGAAAAATTCCTCACAGGTATACCCAACAAGGTAAGTTATAGTGCACAGAAATTCATGCATTTAAAGTTCTGGAAGCTAGGAGTTCAAAATCAAGGGACTGATGGGTTAGATGAGTCTGATTTCATTATGAACTCTACATCTTTTTTTATAGGAGAGGAATACTGTCTCATCACATGGTAAAAGGAGGAAGAACAAAGAAAATATATTGAGTGTGTCTTTTTTAATGGCACTGATGCACACCATGAGGGATTCACTCTTCTTATTTGCTTTATTTTGGACTTTGTTACATAGCCCAGGCTAGCCTGGTAAGCTATGTAGTCCAGGCTGGGGCCTCAAACTTGCAATCTTCCAGTCTTACCCTTTCAGGTATGCACCATCACGTAAGACTCAGATCTATACTTATTGTTGTGTAACTAGTCCCTCAATCCTATCTGCTAACAATCCTACAATGATGACAAAATTTCAGTGTGAGTTTTTGAGGTAATCTACATTCAAGCCATAGCACTAAATAAGCTTTGGTTTTCCAATGCATACTGATCAGCCCAGAAATAATATGCACACAAATGACACTAAATGGACACAGTAGCTTCTATTTAGATACTTATGCATATATCATCATGTCTGTAACATAGTTATCATCGAAAAGAGGCTATCAATTTGAGAAAGAGTGAAGGGGGAACAGCAGGGGCTGAAAAGAGAGGATAGGAGAGGGGTGGAGGTAGGACAGAAAACAAGAAATTACGTAATTTTATTTTAATTAAAAAATAAAAGCAGGACAGAAGAGATAACTTGAGAGATCTTGGAGAAGTAGACTCATCATGATTTATGAATTAATAAGACATTGGTGAGAAGAGGTACATAAATAATATAACTGTATAACTATATGGAGGAGGATGCAGTTACCTTGGGACAAACCATAGGAAATAGAACAAATTTGATAAGAGAATATACAAGGTATGTTTTTATTTATGAATTTTATTTATCTACTAAGAAGTTTTTTTTTACAGTACTCACACTTTAGATATACAGAATTAAGTATCTTCAGCAGATTCATTGCACTTTAAATCAAGAGAATGATAAAATTTTCAAATGAAGAGGTTGTAGACAGTATTCACGGGCCAAATGTAGCCTTGGGGCATTATCAGACTTCATAGGGCACATTCACAGAAGTATTTGCAAACGAATTTATGGGTATGGATCATCAAAGTGGAGACAGGAGAACGCTTTAACCCTATATAAATAACTAGAGGCAACTAAGGAATACTGAGAGCAAAATAAGAGAAATACAATACTGAATAGTCAACCCTGAAAACTTACATACAATGACATTATACAGACTGAACAGGTTGTAGGTATGTATTTAGGAACATAGGTATATAAACTTATATGTTTGTAACAACAGTTAAAGAAAAAGAGGACACAAATTTAAAGAGAGTAAAGAAGGGTCGATGGGAGGGTTTGGAGAGAGGGAAGGGAAGGAAAAATGATATAATAACATAAAAAATTAGAGGAAATAAGTAAAAGAGGTGGCATAAAGCTTTTTGAATGTCTAATGAGGAAAAAAAATAAGCACAAGTTTCTTTGAGAACAAAAGACCCATAGTAAACATATTGAAAAAAGTTACATTTGAATGAAAAGTTGCAATTGTGAAAAAATGACTGCATAATTAAACAGTTGACATGACATTTTCCCCCATTCTCTCCTGAATCTTAAGCTTTCAAGGTTTACTTTTCTCTTAGAAGCAAAATGATTCTACAGAGAAAATATATTCAAAACAGAAAAGAAATTGTTTTACCTTTCATGAATTTCCCAAGTGTAAAGAGTAAACTGCTGCAAGAAGTTATGCTGAGAATTTAGAACATGCATTAGGGATCTCGGCTGTTGTAGCCATTAAAACCCTCAACTTAGGAAACATTGCCAGCAAAGTACTTCATGTATTTAAAATCTTGATCACAGACAATCACTTCTGATTTCTTTTCTTTAGCTACAATTTTTGACTGTGAAACATTTCTCAAAGAACATTTTCTGTTATTCATGGTGCTTTGAAAAGGAATTTATTTTCCCATGATAATTATATGAGCAGATCAAGCCCTTTCCATAAGTAAAAACTGTGTAATACACGCAATCTCACCCACGAGAGCAGTAGCCTATCATCTGCAATTTCATTTTCCCAAAGTTCAGTTATCTACAGTCAAACACAGTCTGAAATATCAACTGAAAGTTCCAGAAATAACCAGCTCATAAATTTTAAATTCTGTGCTATTCTGAGTAGCAAAGCTAAAGTTTTCACTATCTTGCTCAGTTCAGCCCAGGATGTGACACATCCCTTTAATGTGTAAGTCCCGAATGTTTTCACTATCTGTTCTTTAATAACTTGAGTTCTTCTGGTTACTAGACAGATCACTGTTGTGGAATCACAACACTCTGATTCAAGTCACCCTCACTTTACTAAGCAATAACTAAAGTACTAAAGAGCTGATGAAAACTAGACACCCTTTGGGCTCCTGTGGCAGCACACATAAAGGAGAATGCAGAATACACATATGATCAAGTCTGACCTACAACTTTAGGTGTATCTACTCAAAGTCTTGCGGCTTATCCACAGCAGACAAAGGAGGACACTAATTCTAACATGATGATAGAATTCATTTACAATGGTACAATCAACCAATTTGGTCCTGAAGAAGTTCTTGAAATTTAAACAAAACAGTAGTTTTCTTAAAGGAAAATGATAAATTAGTGTAAAATGTATGTTTGTTAAACTCTGTAACGTTGTATAACTAAGGCTATTTGTTAGCTTGTGTGCTAAAGGAAAATGTAATGTGTAACTAAGTAGTTAGAAAGGGGATGCTATTAAGATTTTGAGAAAAAAACTGATAAGGCACAATGAACTGGGCAAAAATTGGGTACCTCTATGATCCATCACTCTGACTAAGGGATCCCCTCGTCAAACCTTTACCAAAGGAGAGAGATTGGATTAGATTATCCAACACTATTATTGAATTAGAGAAAATCAATAAAAGGAAGTATTAAAACTGAAGCGGATGGAAAGATGTCTTGAATAATAACAAATTTTTAACTTATTATAATTGATTATTAATTATTCAATATTAAATTACATTTATAAACCAGTAGTGTTTTTTGTTGTATTCTTGTCTCTTTATAATTTTACTTTGAATTAAACAGAAAAATTGTACATTTTCATAGTGTAGCATGTGGTATATTAATACCTGTAAACTGTAAAATCTTTAAAACTTCATGTATTTACTATTTCTTTGTGGTAGAAACATCTGATAGCCATTATCTTAGCTTCTACAAAATGTACAGCACAGATCTATAGTCACCCTTTTGAACAATAGAAAATGACAATTATTTCTTTTATCTAACTGTACCTTAGGGTCTATTAGCCAACTTTTATGCTTGTCATATTATTACAAGCAAATGTAAATGTTTTGGCAAGATGTTCACACTTCTACTTTTCTTTAAGAATTAGTTTTGTATATTCTCATTTTAAATCTGCACAATAATTGAAATAATTGATTTTTCTGTAGTGTTTTGGTTTAAAAAAACAGTGCTAGAGAAATATTGGGAACATAATAAATATACTGAAAATAGAAGTGAGTAACTATGCCTAAGATTTAAGTATGTACTGGACAAAGACAAGGGGCTGATAACAATCAATTGCCAAGGAAAATCATAGTTCAGAAGCAGAGACTGATCAATTACTAAAGAGTTTTTTGATTTTCATGTAAATGTAGAGAACATCAAGAATACAGGCCAGAAGTCAATCATCATAACAGTCAAGAACTCAAGAAAATTTTTCTAATCTTCTAGGTGTGTCTAGTGTATCAAAGTCAGGGTCCTGATTGGGAACTATTGAAACCTACACGTGAAATGAAAAAAAAAAATAGATTGATAAACCTAAAATAATTGAAGACCTATGGTTTTTAGTATGTCCTAAGATTATATTTTGTAAAGATATATGAGCAGCAGCATTAAGGCTGAAGCAGACACCAGAACAGGCTGCACCCACTATTAAATGCCATCACCAAGTCATGCTTGAGTATGAAGAAAAGATATCTCTTCCAGATGTGCAATTGCAAGGATATTTGTCCAATTGCCATCCTTTCCTTTAATGGACTAATCTGAAAATGTCCACCAGAAGCCTTGTGTGTTGAAGGCTTGTTTCCAAGTGGTGGTGCTGCTGGGTGGGAGGTGAGAATCATGCAAGGATTTTCACTTCATCAATGATTTAACCTAGTGATATGTTGATTCTGAATAGGCTATTGGGAGACGGGCCTAACAGGAGGAATGATGTCACTGCAGGTATGTTTTTGAAAGGTATGTCTTGTTCCTAGACTCCTCCTGCATTTATTTTCTAGATAGCCTGAGCTGAGAAGTTCCTTCTGTCCATGTTCTTTCATGTTTTTCTGCCATGTTTCTACCTTACCTGGACCTGAAGCCAGACAACAGTGGCCCCAAACCTCCAAAGCTATGAGCTGAAAGAAATGCTTCTTCTTTAAGTTCTTTGATTGGAGTATTTTAGTAGTGTGAGGAAGATTAACAGGTTGCTCAAATCCCAATCTGAATTAATTTAAATCATATTCCATGGAGATATAAACAAGAAATGAAAGAGACTCTATTCCCAAAGTTAGCTAGTGTAAGCCAGAAGCTGAGAGAATACCATAGCATGACTTTCTTCATGTGCTTAATCAACAGCTCTAGAAAATAAGGTTAGAAAAGCTAGAGGTTACAAATGAATATGCAGCCATTTTCTGACATACAAGATATAAAACCACAAAAGCACCACTGGTGGGGATCATACATATGACAGTAGGATGGTTCTTAGAAGCATGCGAAAAGAGAGCTAGGGCATTCCATACAGGGAAACAGGTAGGCTGGCTTCAGATCTTCACCTCTCCTTCCTCTCCTCCAAATTCAACTCCCCAGTCTCATTCCCAGCTCTGTCGCAGACCACCTGCTATGGCCTCTCCTTCCCACCTGCCCCCATCTCCAGTGAACCACACAGATCTTCTCCTCTAACTTTCCTCCCACTCATCTTGCTTTCTCAGCCACCAACTCCAGCAGTTACTCATGTAAACTGAAGTCAAGCCTGCCAGAGCAGCAAGTAGGCCTCTCTGTAGCAGACTACCTGCTGTGGCCTCTCCTCACTCTTTCTCCCCAGTTCCCAGGGGACTAAGCAGATCCTGGTGGGATATCCTGCTTTCCATCCTTCTATGACCCTCTCAGTGCCCCCTCAGCTCATCCACATTCCTAAGTGTCAACTGCCAATACCTAGAAATGCATTTTACCAGAATCCCTGCCACACCTAGAAAGATCCCAGAAAAATTCCCTACAAGACAACACACAGCTAGCTACCATACACCCACCACCTAAGAATCAGAGAGGGCAACAGAAACCAAGGAAATAACACCCACTCAACAAAGACAAGACCAAATATCAACACCCAGAATTTCAATCAGTCCAAAAACAGATGCATGAAAACACAATCAATAACAGCCATGAAGATATGTCTCTACTAGAGGCCAGCAACCCCACCACAGTAGACCCTGAGAATTACACCATAGCTGAAGCACAAGACAAAGTCCTTAAAATAGCTTTTATGGTTTGCAGTCTGGTTGTCCTTTGCTTTACATCTAGTATCCACTTATGAGTGAGTACATAACATGTTTGTCCTTCTGAGTCTGGGCTACCTCACTCAGGATGATTTTTTCTAGTTCCATCCATCTGCCTGCAAACCTCATGATAACATTGTTTTTCTCTGCTGAGTAGTACTCCATGTGTATATGTACCACATTTTCTTTATCCATTTTTCAGTTGAGGGGCATCTAGGTTGTTTCCAGTTCTGGCTATTATGAATAATGCTGCTATGAACATAGTTGAGAATGTGTTCCTGTGGTATGATTGAGCATTCCTTGGGTATATGCCCAAGAGTGGTATAGCTGGGTTTTGAGGAAGATTGATTTCCCAATTTTCTGAGAAATTGCCATACTCATTTCCAAAGTGGTTGTACAAGTTTGCACTCCTACCAACAGTGGAGGAGTGTTCCCCTTGCTCCACATCCTCTCCAACATAAGCTGTCTTCAGTGTTTTTTATCTTAGCCATTCCGACAGGTGTAAGATGGTATCTCAGAGTCATTTTGATTTGCATTTCCCTGCTGACTAAGGATGTTGAGCAATTCCTTAAATGTCTTTCAGCCATTTGAGATTCTTCTGTAGAGAATTCTCTGTTTAGCTCTATAGTCCACTTTTTAATTGGACTGTTAAGTATTTTGATGTCTAGGTTCTTGAGTTCTTTATATATTCTGGATATCAGCCCTCTGTCAGATGTGGGGTTGGTGAATATCTTTCCCCCTTCTGTCTTTTTGTCTTATTGACCATATCCTTTGCCTTACAAAAGCTTCTCAGTTTCAAGAGGTCCCATTTATTAATTGTTTCTCTCAGTGTCTATGCTACTGGTGTTATGTTTAGGAAGTGATCTCCAGTGCCAATGTGTTCAAGACTACTTCCTACTTTCTCTTCTATCAGGTTCAGGGTAACTGGATTTATGCAGCCTTGGTGCAGGGAGGAGGGGCTTGGACCTGCTTCAACTGAACGTACCAGGCTCCACTGACTCCCCATCGGAGACCTTGCCTTGGAGGAGGCAGAAAAGCAGGGTGCATTGGGGGCAAGAGGAGGGAAGACAGGGGAATCTGTGGTTGGTAGGTAAAATGAATAGAAAATCTCTTAAGAAAAAAAGAAAAAATAGTTCTTGTGAATATGATAAAATTCTTTAAAGAGGAAATGAAAAATCCCTCAAAGAAATCTATGAAAACAAACGAACAACAGAAGGAAATGAATAAAACCTTCAAGACCTGAAAGTGGAAATAGAACCAAAAAAGAACGTTCAAACTGAGGGAAATGTGGGATGAAAAATTTAGGAACTTGAACAGGAGCCTCAAAGGTAAACCTCACCAACAGAATACAAGATATGTGTCTCAAGCATTGAAGACACAATACAGGAAGTGGATAACTTGGTATAGGCAGACATTGCTTTTCCACCTGCCAGTTCCCAAATAACTGAAATGGAGACTCAATATTTATTATAAATGCTTGGCTGATAGCTTAGGCTTGTTTTTAGCCAGCTCTTACAACTTAAATTAACCCATATTTCTTTTCTAAGTTCTACCATGTGGCTCATGGCTTGTTATCTCATTTTCTACATATCCTGCTTCCTCTGTGTTGGGCTTTCAACCCCCAGACTCTGCCCTTCTTCTTCCCAGCATTCTCTTAGTTTGGTTTTTCTGTCTAGATTTATCCTGCCTAGCTATAGGCCAATCATTTTCTCTGTTAAACCAATGACAGTGCCGTATATTCATATAGTATAAAGGAATATTCCATACCTTGGTCAAAGAAAATGTTAAATATAAAAAAAAATTCTGGCACAATGTTAGCTTTTGTTTTATCTTTTTATATTATCAGTAACTGGAGGGGCCAGCTTCCAGTCACCACCAGGGTAGACAAAAAAAATTGTTTAATGTGGCAAGGGCTTAGGAAAAATTCTTATCTATCTGAGGGCTAGATTTTTTTCTGAGGGGAAAAATAAGGAAACACACACTTTCTGATGGTAACTTTCTTTTTTACTTCATCTTAAAAATCCACTCTCTGAAAATCTCTCTTGTTCTCTTTTTGCCTAGCTACTCATGTTCTCTCCTCAGCTCCCTCTGCACATCCTCCATACACTCTAACACACACTCTGTCACACACACACACATACTCCCTCACTGAACAGCTCTTTATACACATTCTAACAGGCACTCACCCCTCTTAACACAGCAGCTTCCTACATAGCTCTACACAGCCCCCCTCACATTTCTATACATGCTGTTATCTATTTCTCTAGTCTGCTATATTCTCTCACACACTATTGCATCATTCATTCACTCTTTACTCATTCACTCTCTCATCTTGCTCTCCTATTTCTTCTTCTCTGCCCAACTTTGAACAATTATATGTTACATTTTCTCTGCCCATCTACATCCCTTCCTCAGCACTTAACCCCACACACTCACTTTTACCCTCGGCATAGCTCTTGTCACAGCAGTTCTCGCCATAGCTTTTCACAGCCCCCTTCACAGCCAAACTCTGCACACTTATGAGTTACATTTTCAGGGTCACAAGGCATTTCTTGATTAAACCATCATTGACAGAGCTAAACTGATACACATAAGGAATCACATGGTTTCTCTCAGGGTAGGAAGGTCACACTGACTGGTCAGTGAGTAATGCTTGGCCTTGAATGTAGCATAAGTTGATGAGAGTTTCTAAAAAGAAAGTAAACAGTTGGCTGAACCTAAAGCCTGTAACACAAACTGAGGCTGGGACTACTTGCAAAAGGTCAGTTATTATAGGGGGTCATGTCTACCAAAGTTGCTTCAAGATTGACCTTGATTTAACAATACTGGGATCTTGTCTTTGTGTATTTTCTTCAGGGGCAGCTTAGTCTATTTTGAATTATTCTGAAATCTAAAATTAGGTGCCATTAAGACTGAGAATACTGTTTCTTTCCTGTGTCAGTTATGAAAAATATTCTAGTATTATTGGAATTATACAGATAAGCAGAAATCATCTTCCTGACCATCTCCAGCAGTATGTGTGCCCAAAGATGTGTAACACACTACCAATGGGCTGTGGAAAGAACCCCACAGCTATTCTTTTTAGAAAGGTAGAGTGGTGGCACATGAGAAAGTTACAGACAGAAAACAATCAGATTCCACAGCCAGTGACCCCATGGACATTGTCAAGTGGGGCTGTTCTACAGAGAATTATACATCTGGTAGGTCGACCTGTTGAATATTAATTGTCACCTACTGTATATTCCCATGGCCTCTGGTAAAACCATTGGTACCAGCAGCTGTCAGCACTATATGATATTTTTATTTTATGATTATCCCTTAGAAGCCTATTTATTTTCAAATGAGAGAGAGAAGGGTGGATCCAGATGGGAGGGGAGATGGGAAAGAACTGGGAGGAAGAGAGGGAGGGGGAACTGTAGTCAGGATATATTATGTGAGGGGAAATTTTTTATTTTCTATAAAAAAAGAAGAAATGATAGTATAAATATTTCTTTTCAAACCTTTTTGTTTTTTGAGAAGTGTGTCTATTTAGAAGCAATACTACATTTTTGAATTATAGTACACCATGTGAAAAGAAAGGAAATTTCTCAGTGTTTTCAAATTCCTGGCATGTTGTATTTTGTGATTCAGGGACAGAATTCAATATTCCCAGAATTTCTAAGAGTTATAAAAATTATGATTACTTAGATGAACTTCTAAAAATAAGTATTTTTTGATAAAATTTTATCTTTGTTTCCAGCTAAAGAAGTTATAGGCCTCCCACATGAATGAGATCTGTATGCATACCTGGCATTTCAACCTTCTAATGTTTCTCCCTAAACTACAAAAGCACAAACCAGATATGTGGCATAAAAACTGAAAAGAAGGATAAACTCTAGCCTTCTTAAAGTAAAATAAAACAAAAAAGGTCCATTGCAACCTGGAAGGATATAAATTCTCGATTTGTGATTAAGTTAACTGCCTTTTTCACGTCCATATCCATTAAACTGCTGGAATTTCCTCCGATTTTGATTTCTGTTTTTGAGAGGCTTTCTTTTTGTATAGTTTTCCTTTCTATGATTATTTTGAATAACTGGTGAAAGTAGAAATTACAGTTCAGTGGACTCCTGGACCCCTGGAAACTTTAAGGTTTCCTAGTTACAAAGTAAAAATAAACCAGGAAGCATCAAAGGTCAAAGTAAGATTTCTGATTTTCTTTTTGTTTTGTTAATGACAGACATAAAAATGTAAAAGTTCTGAATATAGTTACGTACCAAGAAGAAAAGAGAGCTAGAGCGTAATATCTGTTCAAGTGCTTCCTTTTATGCCCTGGATTTGGTCTCCAACAATACATAAACTGGGCATGGTAGTAAGGGTGGTAGAAAGGTGGTTCAAAGTTCAAATTCTGGGATCTGTGAAACTCTGTCTTAAAATAAACAACCAACCAGTGTGGAGGGGATGGAGCATATTGGTAAAATGACTCCCTGTAACTCACAAGCATGCTATTTCTTTTTATAAGTTTTTTATAGTATTTTTATTTTATAATTAACTTAATTTCACATATCAGCCACGGATTCCCCCATCCTCCTTCCTCCTACCCCCCCAGCATTCCCCCTCAATCCACCCCCCACTCCCACCTCCTCCAAGGCAAGGTCTCCCCTGGGGAGTCAGCCAAGCCTGGTAGACTCAGCCTAGGCAGATCCAGTCCCCTCCTCCGTACACCCAGGCTGAGCAAAGTGTCCCAGCATAGGCCCCAGGCTCCAAAAAGTCAGCCCATGCACCAAGGACAGGTCCTGGCTCCACTACCTGGGGGCCTCCCAAACAGTTCAAGCTAATCAACTGTCTCACTTATCCAGAGGGCCAGGTCCGATTCCATGCGGGTTCCTCTGCCATTGGTTCGCAGTTCTTGCATTTCCACTAGTTTGGCTATTTGTCCCTATGCTTTTTCCAATCATGGTCTCAATATATCTCGCTCATACAATCCTTCCTCTCTCTCGCCTATTGGACTCCCGGAGTTCCACAATGGAGTACTACTCAGCAGAGAAAAACAATGACATCATGAGGTTTGCAGGCAAATGGATGGAACTAGAAAAATCATGCTGAGTGAGGTAACCCAGACTCAGAAAGACAAACATGGTATGTACTCACTCATAAGTGGATACTAGATGTAAAGCAAAGGATAACCAGACTGCAACTCATAACTCCAGGGAGGCTACCTAGTAAAGAGGACTCTAAGAAAGACACAGGGATCATCCAATGACAGAGAAATAGAAAAGATCTACATGAGCAAACTGGAGGTGGGGGCGTAATGGAGGGCAAGGGTCGGGGGGAAAGAGAGCTTAGGGGAGCGGGAGGTCCCAGCTGGATCAGGAGCAGAGTGGGAGAATGGGGAGGGAGATACCATGATGAATGAAGACCCCAGGGGAAGAGGAAGAAGCAGAGTGCTAGAGAGGTCCCCAGAAATCCACAAAGATACCTCCACTGTAGACTACTGGCAATGGTCGAGAGAGTGCCTGAGCTGACCTGCTCTGGTGATCGGATGGCTAACACCTTGGCTGTCATGATAGAACTCTCATCCAGTGTCTGATGGAAGCGGATGCAGAGATTCTTTTTATAAGTTTTAGCAGATTAATTTACAGATCACCTTAGATTTCTTCCCTCTCTCGAGTGTTAGAAAGCTAACAACCCTTTGGCTGCTATTTCAAATATATTTTACTTATGATAATTTGTTTATTGTGATCTGGGAAAGATCCCATTTTCTTCACCACTGCCAACGTAGACTGTTTTACTTGTTCTCTTAAACAAGGGTTTCCGCTGTAACTCCTCACTTCTGTCTACTCACACTCTTATCCTTGCTCCTTTCTTCCTTTTTCCTTCTTTTATCAAGAACTACCTCATTCTTTGCACCTCAGATCACATCCCGTCCTGCATGAAGGGTACTCTCTGTCTTCTGAGTATTCAGTTACTCTCTAAAATGGATACTTCTCAGTACATTTTATGTGCATTTTCCTCTCTGCCCTTTGACAAGAAAATAAAGTGGTAGGAAAAAAGGGCCTTTACCATCCTTTTGTAGTCCAAAACGCTTCTCAAACTACTAGTGAAGTTTCTAAGAAATAAAGTGTTCTATGTGTTGTTTCTACTTACTTGCCAATTATCCCCTAATAACATACTATTATCTTCATTTCAAATGTTGTCAATTATTGAAATTCTTCACTGCCATTCAGCAGTAAGCCTTAGTGTTACTAAATATAATGGACATGCCTTAATTCTAATCTTCATACAGTTTCAGACATGAAATTATCTCCTTCTTGACTACTGGAACAAACCAATTTTCTAACAACATGTATGTAAACAAAGAGTTGTTTCGATGATGACCTTCATTTCAAGAGATGTGATGTAACCCTAATTTCTTGCAATAATATGTATGGAAAGAGATGGAAGTAGTTTTAGAGTTAGAGTATAAAAGAATTCAGCTTGTGTATTGAGCTAATGTACTACCTACTTAAAATGCATAAGGTACACAAAAGTCACTGGGACTTGAGTGGACAATCAGTGCCTTTAAGAATTTCTTCGGCTGTAATGTCAAGTGTTATAGCCTAAATGAGTGAGTTCCCTAATTTCAATGGGATTGTTACAGATAGAACAGGCAAAACAGTTGGAGTCAGTGTAATTACAGTTACAATATAAGTCCAGAATGATCTTAAAGGATAAAGACTTCCATTTTAATTCATACTAATTTCAATTTTGTGCCTTTGTTCCCAGATCTACACACTGAATATAGTTTGCTTCATTGTATAGTTCCTTACAAAATTTCCTTTGCTATATGTTTATATTCTATGTGTTTATATTCTAAAGTATCTTCTATACCTATTCTTTGTCTATCATACCTACCATTTTTTGCTGCTACACTTAGCCTGGCCTCTCTGCTGTCTCTTCTGGGGACTCACACTATTGTTCTGGGATCTTCTTAGTATGTGGGTGCCGATGACACCATAGATCCCTTCTTAAGTCTCACAGAGGCACAACCAAAATATTGGAGATGAGTTGAAATTGTGCTGGTCCTTATTTGATTAGGAGTCAGTAGATGCAGTCTTCTCTTTTCCCTGTAGTGAACTGCTCTGTGATCCAGTTGTCTTGGATCTTGAAATATACAATTGCATTAAAAATTCATTTGTGCATCTCAGCTGTTACCTTTAACATGGTCTTGTATTAGGTCTGTACTTCATGCCTTACTCTAGCCTGTGGTTTAGGTTGTAGTCTTACAGTCTTGGGAAACATCTTGCAAACAATTGTGCCCCAGAAAGTTTCAGTCTCTTTACCCTCAGTCTCAGGACAAGGACACAACCTGGTCTCAACCAATTTCCTCAGTCCACTACCATTCAGAGAAGTCCAGTACAGATTAAATACACAATAATTAACTTTCAAATGAGTGACCATGTATATACGTATTAGCAATACAAGACAGCATTAGAGGATTTTTAAAATACATGCCCTCATCAGACTTCTTAATCTTGCCTCCTTCATATCTCTTTAAGCGAGTTACTTTTTTGATCTTCTTTTCAGTCAAAGCTATTATTATCTCTTTCCTTAATAATGAAATGATTGCATGATGATGCTGCCTTATATCTATTCTTTTGTCCTTATTTCTTGCCTCAACACTACTTTCAGAGCTATCCTATGAATTCATGATTTTGGTCAAAATATTTCCTTTCCTTTTAACACTCTTTGATTACTAAAATCTATGGCTGTTTTGTGTGTCAAAGAAAAAAAGACATGTTTTTTTCAAATGCCTTTTTATAATAGTCTATTCTTTTCTCATTTTCTCCCATGTTCTTGGACTTCCTCTCCTTCAATTAAACTTTGTTTTGTTCCCTTACACTTGTGATTTTTGTTTGTTATTTTGACATTGGGATGGGTCCCTTGTTCCTTTGTGTTGTAAGAGTTTATGGCTTGTGTAGTTAAGTCTTTGTTTCAGATTTCAGATCAATTTCTTTTTCAGACTGTAATGAGTCTCTTCCACACTTTCTTAGGGCATTAGCCTTCAGTATTGATAGATTTCAAATGCATTTCAGTTTTGAAGTTTTGGAGGCTCAACTGTTAAATGTTTGCCTTCCAAGTCTACAGTATTCTCAGGTAGGGCCTTTGAGAGGAGATTACATCAACATTCTTTATGAATGGACTAATGTACTCATGAGTTCGTAGCTAAAGGGCTAGTGGGGAAAGGACTAAATTGAAGGAAACAGATTGATGGGGGTCTGATTTTAAATGGTAGGTCCTACCTCCAGCAACCCAGCTCTTGTTCTTTCCTTCCTGCCTTCTGAGAGGTAAGAAATTTCCTATACCATTGATGCCCACAGCCATAATACTCTGATTTTCCTTAGGCCCATACAGATGGAGTTAGATGATCTTGGACTGAAACCTCTGAAAACATAAGCCAAAGCAAATGTTTCCTCTTTTAAGTCTATTGTATTTTCATGTTTTATTCAGTTATAAAAATCTGACATGTGTGCTTGGATTTTATTATTACTCTCTCTCATATAAGACAGTGCTTGCTTTAGGTGACGATTTGTCTGTAATCAATAAGACAGTATTTGGCTGATTGAAGTCTCTCATTAACTAGGAATAAATCAACTCTTTCAACAAGTACTTCTGGAAACGGTCACACTGAAACTCTGCCACTTAGCTATACCTTAGTCCTTCAGAACTGAGCCGGCAACTTTGTTGAAATTGCTTCTTGGTTTTCTGCACATGGATTTGCTACATTTGACCTTTCATACAAGCAATCAAAGTTTTTTCCACTTTGAAGATCAGCCAAATTTATTTTATTGTTGCCATTGATTGTATCATTTTAGTGTTATTCATTCTGAAAGAATATACTTCTGCATCATCCAAACTACACCCCAGAGTGGAATGCTAAAACCTAAAGGAATATTTCATTCTGCCTTTTTGCACACCTATTGACACTAAGCTATCATTTCTAAAATGAGCAATTTTTATTTTATCATTTTGACGTATCTAAGCCTTTATACATTATTTGTTCATAAAATAAAAAAAACTAAGAATAAAATGTATGGCAATTATGCTATAAAAATAATAATATACAGAATAAATGTACATACATATATTTTTTCTAAAATAAATTTAATTTAACTTTTATACCTTGTCAATTTTTTAATCTTCTCATTCATCCAAACATCATGTTAATCTTTCCAGGACAGAGTTGGTCCATTTTAGAAAATGAAATGAAATTATTTAATTTGCTCTATCATTCAAAATCATTTTTTTTGTTTCAAGTAACTCATAAGTGCCTTTTCAAATTAAATTTTCAAATAGTTTTAACACACTTGAACTTGGAGTGTATTCTATCATACTTATTGCAGATAAAAAATTACTGCCTTCCTTGTAGGTAGCTAAGCAGGTATTACAACCTTGGATGCCATTGAGGGTGAACTCACTCCTTTCTCATGTTTGACTCTGGACTCCACCTACTGTTTCCCGAGTAAGACTGAGACTCTACATATGAATTTTGCCACTCCTTTAGATTTAAAATATCTTATGAAAAGATGGAGAATTCAGTCTTTGTTGAGGTCCTTAGGAAAGGTATTTCTTCTTGGTAGAAAGGGTGGGTGGGATACTTCTGGCCTTGGGAAGAGCCTGACATTTTCATCTGCCAACTTAAGTTAGATTCCTGCACATTGCTTTCTCCTCTGAGTAGAGATGAGTTTATCAACCCCTCAGACAGGAGTCCACCATACAGGAAGTCTGACTCTTGCTTGATTGCCACGCAGTTGCTGATCTCCATTGCTGAACCTGCCTTTTTCCTCTTCCCTAGCAGGAAAGATGCTATGTCCTTTCTTACTCTTCTCCACGTCCCACTTACTGGCAGCTGCCAATATTTAAAGTTGGTCTTACCATGTTGTTTTACTTGAAAACTCTAAGAAAATTGTCTTCAACTTCCTTCTGAATCTGTTTAGAAATGACTTTATTTATCAGACTACTAACTCAACAGAAGGAAACTTAATTTCCCTTGTAACACTTAGAAACCGTAGAATGGAAAAGATATACAAAATGTGCCAATCTGAACCAAAATATGGATCACATGCCAGTTAGCTTTTGTCAACCTAATACAAGCTAGTTATCTGGGAGACCAAACCACAGTTGAGGGATTTCCTCCATCCCATTGGCCTGAAGGCTAGTCTGTGGGCTGTTTTTTGATTAACTGATATGGGAGTGCCTTGCCTATTGTGATTGGTGCCACCCTGATATAGGTGGTCTTGACTTGTGTAAGAACACAAAGTGAGCAAGTCTGTAAGCAGCTTTCCCTCATGGTTCCTGCCTCTGCTCCTGCTTGAGTTCCTGCTCCAAACTCCCTCAGCAATGGACTGTGACCTAGAATGGCAATCCAAAACAAAGTATTCCTGTCTCTTTTGCTTTTGCTTATGGTATCTAACATAGCAAACGAAGACAGAGAAAAAGTCACTTTTATCTGAAACCAGGGTCACTAACATTGACAGGCCGGTGATACCTTAAACTAGAAAACAAATTGAGAAAACAAAATTGAATTGTTTGTGGTTTAACCTCTGGCCATCTTACAGTTTATAGAAAGCCATGAGAAAAAGGCTGTATTAGTTATTTTTCTACTGTTATGATAAAAACACCATGAACAAGGTAACTGATAGAAGAAAGAGTTTATTTGGGGCATTTGGTTTCCAGAGGGATAAGACTCCATCTCCAACAGGATGGGGAAGCAGGGAGCAGGTAGGCCTGGTGACTGGAGAAGGAAGCCAAGACCTGAGGACTGAAGTTTCAAAATACAAACCAGAAGTAAAGAGCAAATTGGGAATAGCATGTGTCTTTTAAAATCTCAAAGCCTCAATGTTGTGCCCTGAGTGAGAGACCCCTGAAGAGACCACCAGAGACACGAACTCACCGAAATGCAAAAGCAAGGCTTTATTGAAGCAGTTCAAGCTGTGGCAGGGCCCTCGTCAAACCATCCAACACAGTAGAGGCTGGAGGAGGTGCCCGCCCCTCTGCAAGCTAAGTTTTTAAAGACAAAAACCATAAGGTTACATCATTTAGGAGGGCTAGTACGGGTGCAATTCTGATTGGTTCAAGTTTTAGGGGCTTTTCAGAATTTCTATGCTATCTTACTTTGTAGTTTTAACCGGTTGTATGTCAAACTTTATAGATTACCTCCGGCATTGGGGCATTCTGTGGTTAATCAATTATTACCAGATAGTCCTTTAAACATCCTGACTTTGTACTTTGACCATCTCCGGCATTGGGGCATCCTACGGTTAATCAGTTGCTACCAGATGACTCTTCAAACATCCTGACTTTGTCCTGGGACCTATGTCAGCAACTCTGAGAATTTTGAAACTCAGACCTGTTTCAAGCTGGGGTGAGGGGCTTGCTTGAAATGGGGGTGCTTTGGTTCTTCACTCAAAGCACACCCCAGTGACATACTTCCTCCAGCAAAGCCACACCTCCTAAACCTACCCAAACATCACTACAAGTATTCAAATGGCTGAAACTAAGGAAGGCATCTCATTCAAACCACCACAAAAGCTAAGCTGCATATAAATTTAATCATGACTTAAATGAAGGACTCTAGCAGGCCCAAGCATGGAAAACACAGGCCTGAGTAAGGCAAACATGGAGCTGGCAAGTTTGGCCCTTTTCCCCTTCCCTCTCCCTTTCTAAACCATTAGATTACATTCCTAAAGCTAGCCACCAAGGTCTATTCCCTTGAGTGGCTACTTTGTTATGCCTGACTATTTCCTGAGGCTGATCACCAAGGTCCAACTATTAAAACATCAAGGTCCAACAATCGAAATTCATTATTTTGACAAGCCTAATTAAAATACCCAATCAGAATTTACCAATATGTCCTAGGTCATTCTAACACAGACCTCTTTTCCCTTTTCCCTCTTAAAACTAACACTTGGAAAGCTGTTTGTTGCT
>CABHPR010150150.1:0-13375 GCA_902168415.1 Peromyscus melanophrys
AGGGTTTTTTCTTAAGAACTGAGTATTTTTGGTGTTTGTAGTCATAGTGAGAATTCCTTTTTATTGTTGGATGAACACTATAAAGAAAGGTTAAGGATAATGTGGGGATATAAACTGAAGGACATCACTGGATTAACTCACATGAAACTTGAGATCCTCTATAGTAGTAAGAGGTTAGTGTCAGAGCTAGATTGACTGTCGTGATGTGTGCCTACTCCATGTTAAGCAAAAGCTCTGTCTTGGGGATTGTCGTTTATCGTGGCTTCCTTGCCATTGTCATAGACTGGTCAGCCCCATTCAAGTTCCCTAACCATGCCTTGGACCACTGCTGCCCTTCTATCCCACACTGGAAGTCACAGGCGGCACCTCTCTGGAGTCTTGATCTTCCTCCTGAGTTAGGTCTGTTTTTGCCTCACTTCCACGACTGTTTCTACCTAGAGTTTGGCCATCTTCTTGCCCACTAGTCCAGTTCGGTTTTAGTGAACCTGGCTGCTCATGGTTCATGTCTTCCTTCTTTCTATTTGTCTGTCGTCTACGTACCTATCATCTACCTGTCTGTGTATCTATCCTCTCTTTACCTGTCTGCCTATCGTCCATCTGTCTATCATCTACCTACCTATGTATCAATAATCTCTGTCTGTCTATCTATCAATCAATCATTTATCTGTCTGTCTTATCTGTCAGCTTTGCACGGCAGAGTTGAGTCTTAGCCTAGTGTTTTTGTGAATGCCTAGTCATATCCTAAGAAATGGCCGGTTTTGTACCACTGGAACTTTCTGAAAGTGTACAGAGAGTCTATCACTTCCACCCTGTAGGAGTGAGCAGCTGCAGAAAGTGACTGGTCACTATTAAAAGGAACAAGCTATCATCCAGTCTACATAGGAATTTGTTCCTCAGGCTAGTCCATACCAAGCTTTAGCTTTCTTTTTTCCCTTCCTTTTCAAAGATAGTGTCTTGCTATGTAACTCTGACTGGCTTGGAACTCACTGTGTAAACCATGCTGGCCTTGAACTTATAGAAATCCTCCTGCCTCTACCTTACCAGTTTTGGGATTCCAGGTATATATCATCATGCCTACCTTTTACATCAAGCATTTCTAAGGAGTGGATATACTTTTTGAGAACCGCAGTATACCTGCTGGCCAGTGCCAATGGAGAGAGGAATGTCCTCAGGTCTATGTGCTTGGGTGCTCAGGCAGTTTATGTCTGTACAAACAGTAAGAGTGAGTAGTATTCCATGTCTCCTTTCAAAATTAGATGTCATTAGTGACCATGTTTTACATGAGTCTCTCTTACTGTCCATGAAGCCAGTCTACTCAAACACAATATTTACAAATGGAAACACCTCCTTGCCTCCAACTGAGACATTCCCCTTACTGAGATTGATTGCTGGACTTAATGACATTAAGAGTTCTTAGGAGGCAGTAAGTGCTCAACATCTGTTAGTGATAATTATTGCCGTATTCAAATACTAGGAAATGTATATTACAGTTCTGAACAAAATAGGAGGCAGGTGCCACAAATTATCTGCCACCCAGATGCTTTTTGTTGTTGTTTTTAGAAATGGGTGGGGGGGGGTAAAGAAATGAAAATTTAAATCAGCATCATTTAGTAAAATAAAAGAAAACTAAAATAGAATTCTTTAAGTTTTCTCCCCCAATACTTTTCCTAGTCGTTCACAGTGTGGTTTTAATGCAGAGATCTACTGTGGTGCCTTAAAGGTAAAATTGGAATCAGAAACTCACCACTTAGGTGTCAACGATCTCAAACTCACATTGTCAAAATTATGTTTTGATGGTTACTAGGGTTTGAAAACAAAAATGGTGCTTTGGTTGTTTTTGTTTTAAAGACAGTGTCATGCAGAAAGATCCTGTGATGAGATGTAAAGCCCCATCTTGGCATGTTGCCTCCTGGGTGTTGTGCTTAGGGAAGTCATTTTCCTCTGATAGATAGGTGGTAGCAGGAATCCCGTGGGGCTGCTGTGAGAATGAAACACAGGAAAGAATCCACTGTGCTCACTGGCAACTTCAAGTTCTCGGTGGCTCTCCTTTCCTTCCTCCCTCACTTTTTCCCTCCTCCTTCCCTCCCTCTGTTTAAAGAACTATTGATAAGCCAAGTTGACCTCTGTGACAGACACCAGCCCCCTCCCTGTCCTCTCCTTGTGTCCTCGGGAGTGCTACAGAGAGTTCAGAGACAGTTTCTTCCAAGAAGCCAAGACGAGATTTGACCTTGGAGCTTGCAGATCCCAAGTCCCATTTTCAGATCTCTGCATTAGACTCTTGTTCCATTGCCACAGAGAGCCTCGGTCTCATTAGACTGGCTTTCCGGAGTGCCAACACCATGCCTGCTTGAAAAATGAACTTAATCAACAGTGAACCTGGAGGTGAGGCAGGTGCAGGAAAGAGGAAATTGTATTGATGGCCCGGGCTGGTGCAATTTCACATAGCCATCACCTTGGCATTGCTGAGGTAGAGCCTTGGTCTCTCCTGGTGTCATTTTGTAAATAGTGTCTTCCAGGCTCTGTCATTTACCATAAAATACAGTTCACAGTGCCGATAAAACTACTTTTGGCTATTTTCTTCCCTCAGAGTTAGTTTTTATAATTCATATTTCTCTTACTGTGGTGGTGTGTGTTTGTTCGTTTGTTTTCTTCGTTCTTTCTTATTTTTTTGTAGCTGTCACCCAACAGGTGATTTGTTACACTGGAGATCAGCAACCCCCCATAGGCTGTGTCTGGCTTGCCTCCTGCTTTTGTCTGGCCAGAGAACTAATGGTAGTTTTAAGAATTTTGAAGGTAAATTTAAACAAAAGTAAGTTATTAGGCTTTGGATGAGAATAGCTGCCTAAAGAATTGAGACCATTGTTTCTTGCCTACAAAACCTAAAACTCTCTCTGGTCCTTTCCAAAAAAGATTTAGCGACCTCAGCTTCAGACTAACATCTGGAACATTTGTCAATGACCAAATGAAATCAAGGAAGCCATAAAGTGAATTAACTAAAATAAATTAATTAAAGAGGAGAATGCATCCTAAGAGGAGTTAAGAGCACATAATGCATAGGAATTTGGCTGGGCTCATAATCTTTTAGATTTAGCAGATCCTTCAGAAGTCTCCCAGCCTATGGCTTTGCAGAGAGCTTTATGAGGCCCAGCAATGAAGGCAGATGGTAGCAAAACAGTCTCCCTTGAAGGGATCCAGGCCAAGTTTATTCCTCTTTGTCTTCCATGGGATGCTCTCTGGAACCCTAAGATTAGAGACCCTCAAATAGAATAATCCCTGAAGTCATCAGCTAGCAAGAAGATCTGCAGAGGCAGCTTGGGGTGAGATGCCCAGACAGACATGCTTCTCATCCAGGAAGAAGTTGCCAGAAAAAAAAGAACTGGGTTTTAGGCATGATGAGCTGGAGGTTGGCAGCGAGATCCAGGTGCCATCATGTTTTTACTCTGTCCACATTTGTTCTTCCTAGAAGAGGGAGTGTCTCAGGCTGTAGAGTACCACGACTGTTTTCTAAAATCAAAGCCTCTCTGAGATGTACACACCAATCCTCAGGAATAAAATCAGAAAGTGATCCAGCAAGCTTGAGAGGCCCACTTGGTCATGTTCCAACAGGGAATACTTGCTTCTTCAGAACACATTGTGTCTCACAGTAGATCTTGAAATCGGTATAACTGAAGATGGAAGCTCCTGTTTCCCAAATAGGGAAAAATAGTAAATCAAAATTCTTTCCAGTATGTTGTATGTGAACATAAATTCATGACAAAATGTGAATGTCTGCTTGGCAGTCAAGTAAGCTAGAAGGTAAAGAGAGGCTGTGAGAACAAGGTGTGAGAACGGAGAAGGGGCCACAGCAAAACCCATCGCATTGTCTGTATAGTCTTGCCTCTGGCTAGTGATAATTAAAGACTGGTTCCTCGCTGCACCAGGGTCCCTGCAAAGGGCTGCTGTTACTGATGTTTACACATCTGGTAAAGAGAGGTTTTCTCGGGGTCCACAGATCAGCAGTCCATTCTGCGAGAAGAACATGGCAATCAAACAGATCTGCTTCCAAGCAGCCTCGACTGCAGATGCTTTCAGAGTTCGTGTGGAAGCACGGGGTGGGATCGTAGGGCCTACCTTTGCTGGTACAGCCGTGGAATACCGACCAAGGGTTAGGAGACCCGATATGTTTCCTAACATGGTCATTACTTTATATGAATAAATTGGACTTTGCTACAAAGACAGAGCTGAGGAGAACTTTTTAATTACTACCAGGAGCAGCTAGCCACGCCAGCTCCATCTTTCCTCTTTCTCCCTTTCCATTCTGACTTGAAAGGGGGTGCAAGTCTAAAGTTCAGGCAGATAGGAAATGCAGCTATCCAAAGGGAAGTCAGAGTGCTCTGCATGTTCACATTATCCTGCTGACTTCTCTGTGTAATTTAGGGTGAATAAGCAGGAGGGTTGATACGTAAGAGAAGAGAAACACAGTCTGAGATTTGAGGTTTGATGTGTCATGCATTGTCTGGAAAGAGCTAAGAGGGCTGCATGAAATGATGGCCCCAGAGAAGTGCCAGAATGACGCCATTCAAGTTGCAACAGAATGTCTTGGTTCTGAAGTACAGATGTTTCCGGAACTTTCCCAAACAGAAGCTAATTACACCTGGTATTTCAGAATGTTTGATGGTAACCTTTGGCACTTATGGGGGTGACATACCTTCTAGTTGTATCATGGTATATTCCAGAAAGGCTTGAGAGCATGTATGCTCTTCCAAACGCTAATAACGTCTTCTCTGGTGGTAAATCTAGCTGCATGAGCTAGAAATGTAATTGGGCTACCTACACTGAAGTTTGGAGCTCTTGGGAGAATGTCTGTTTGTAAAAGAACCTGAATATTCATGTAACTGTCCAGACATCAATAAATTCTTACTTTACCTTATTTATTTCTGTTCCCCAGTGAACAGCAGCACTCTTAAGCACAAAAGCTAATAGGTACATTCTTCAGAGCTGTACCCTTACTTACCTTAATCCAGCAGCCTCCTAACACATTGGTTCATCCATTGCCAGGAACTCTCCTGTCAGGTGACACATGTATGTTTTCTTTGTCTTAGAGCATTGGAGACAGTTTGCCATCAATTAGCTGAGGGTAGTGTGTCAGGGATGTACGGGTATTGTCATTTAAGTCTGACAGCCGCCGATGCGCTTGAGAAGGGATTGTTTCATTATACTGTTATTGGAGCTTCTGGATAATGATACTCCACACTGCAAAGGGAGTGGGGGGGGGGCGTGAGACAGGCAGAAAGAATAGATTTTTAGTGATTGGCAATATTAAAATTATTCATGCTGCAAGAAGGCGAAGATTAGAGGGATGAATGTCAAACCCTTAAGAAGCGGCTTTCTCTGAACACAGGTGGAATATGGATGCAGAATGGCGCCCTTCCTGATGGAGAGGCAGAGGGGCAATGCCTTGACACTAGGCAGGAGGGAAAAAGGGAACAGCCCCTTCTCATCCGCAACAAGGGTGAGCATAAACCGGGAGTCTCTCCCATTCTCCAGTTAACTTTAGAATTAGATACAGGCTTCCTAGCACATTTCTCTGGCAGATTTTCCTTGCTAGAAAACTCTTTCTGGTATATGAATTTAGGTCAGAAGGGCGTTTTCCATTGGATGACAGTGCAATTCAGTAGCTTTGAGGTGTTCTGTGAAGAACAGCAGATGGTATTAGACTTAAATTTTTACTTGGGGGACCAAATTTCG
This sequence comes from Peromyscus melanophrys, assembly GCA_902168415.1. Taxonomy (NCBI): domain Eukaryota; kingdom Metazoa; phylum Chordata; class Mammalia; order Rodentia; family Cricetidae; genus Peromyscus; species Peromyscus melanophrys. The sequence goes on from CABHPR010150150.1 coordinate 5,728, forward strand.
GGATACCCCCAGTATTGGCCATTTTCCTCAGAGCGTCTCAGGGGAAGTCTTTCTTTAAATTCTGAAAATGAACCAAGACTGGATCTGTATGCTCTTGGAGAAGAGACACAGACAAAAAGAAGTGCTGAAAATGTAAAAGTACTTGAAGAGAAACTAAGCTTCAAGAGGGACAATTGTGTTGACATTTTAGTAACAGCCCATTTTCGCTCCTTAACGAAGTGCAGTCATGCATGAAAATGACTTGTTATCTTCTAAACTGAGTTGTATTTCCAAGGTGTGTATTACTCCTTCAAAGTAAAGGACAACATTTTAACCCTATGAGGATTCGTTCTGGGCCCCAAACACTTTGTAGCACATGCATAAAAATATTGAACAATAAAAAGCTGATTGAATATGATGCATAAACTCCTCCATTGTGAAGAACTCCAGTGCACAGTTTATATGCAGATTCTTTTTTTTTTTTTTCAACCTGGGCTTTAGATAAGAAAGCTTAATTGGATATTTACCATTCTGGAGCAATGCATGTCTTTGTGATTCCCTAATCACATTAAAATTGTATTAATTGCAGTATTACAGTCAAATGATAAGAACATTTTGTGAGTGTATAACCATAGTCCAGCCTCTGTGCTATGTTTTGAATTTTTTTAATCTTGTTTTATTTTCTGTATATCAGTATTTTGACTGCATGTATGTCTGTATGACTGCATACCGTATGTGCAGTACGCACAGAGGCCAGGCCAGAAGAGGGCGTCTATTCCCCCGGAACCAGAATTACAGACATGTGTAAGTTCCCATGCAGGTACTATGAACCAAACCTGGGCCCTCTTCAGGAGCAGCAAACAGTGTTAACTGCTGAGCCATCTCACCAGCCCCCATTTGGGCCTTATAATACATTGTATATTTATAGTTCTTCATGCAATCCTGTGAAAGATTTTCCTTTTTAAGATGAAGAAACATCAGACAGTCACTAGAGCTGAGCTTCAAATCCAGGTCCAGGTGACTCCCCTTGTGTGTACTCTCTTCTGTTCCCAGCCATGCTGACACTGTCTGTCCTGAGAGCAGGATTTCTGATGAGGCCAAAGGAGCCAGAATCACCACTGTAGTTAAATGGCTTATTGAACTCCTCCCAGGCCTAAATTTCTCCTCTTGGGAGAGAGACAGAGAGACAAGATGAAGCTCACCTTTCATCTGGACCCTCTAATTCTTGTTAATGTCTACTTGAGAGCCAATTTACTTTGGTTTCATCGATTAGTTTGCTCCTCTATGCCTTGACCCTTGAAATTCTGCCTAAGAGATGAATGGTCAGCCCAGACTTCTTCCCTTGTGCTGGCTGCCAAGCAATTAATGTCATTTCTCAGGAGCCCAGCATGCCTCTGACATCCGTTACAAGTCAGAGTCACCATCTCTGAATAAGTTTGATCCCCCTTCTAGTGAGGACAAACCAGAGCAATGCTGGGGCTTTTCAGTAGCTGTGAATGTCCTGAAGCACGGGCTGCAGGGAAGCTCAGTGGTCTCCACATACACAGTAAATCTCCCCTAGGCTCATTATCGATGGCCCAGGGCATCCTGCTTGCTGCAGTAAAGGGCTCATCTAGCTGATTGCTCACGAATCACCCTGCAGGGCCCACTCCTTTCCTGCCTGTGGATCAATATGCCTCTGATATGGATCTGAAATCTTCATTTGGGAAAAAGCACATTTCTTACCAGCTATTTGTTTTTCAAACTGAATAATTCAGTTAATTTCTTGTCTGGATTATCCAGAGCTGGTGAATTTCCCTCATCAGGGTTGAGAATGGGCAGGGACAGAGGATGTGTTTTTTGACTGTCTCACTGAGAGTGATACAGCCACCCGTGTGCCTCTACTCCAAGATGCCTTTCAAATGCACTGCTAGATATGGATGCACCTTGTTTAGAATTCATCTGGCACTTGAGAGGCAGTGTGGGGTGGTGGTTAGGGGCATGTGACCTGAAATTTCACTTTGAATTTCACTTTCACTATTTGCTCACCAAGTGACCATAGTCATGCCATGTTAACCAGGAACCAGATTAGGCCTCAAGCCTAATCAATAAATAGCAAATGTTTGTAAGTCCTTGGCACATGACAAGTATTCAATCAGTCATAACTGTTGAGTTCCCCAATGTGGAGAAGGAAGCAGATGTCATGGAGCTGAGACCTGGTTCAGCACCTGCTACCCTATATGTGTACCTGGACCATTTTGAGAGTCACAAGAAGTTTAGAATCTCAACATGCCTCAGCCTAAGACCTAGGGAATCAGAAGGTGTGTCTTACTTCCATGGCTCTTTGGGGTTATCAGATTATTTTATCTCAAAGAACAGAAGTGTAGCTGCCCATACAGTTTTGAACAGGAAGACATACCAGCTATTCTTCACTGTCCTGGGGGTTGAACCTAGTTGTGCATACACCTAGTTTTGCACAGGTCAAGGACATGGCCACTGAGCTATATCCATCACTTCCTCTTTTGACTTTTATTTGAGACAGTCTCACTAAATTGCCCAGGCAGGCCGTTGCTTTATTCTTGCAATCTCCTGCTTTCTTCTCCCTGTTATCTAGGATTGCAGGTTTACTCCATCAGGCCTGCCTATGCTAGCTGCTGCTTTATGCCTCTGACTGACAGGAAAGTCTTTGTGCCCACCCTCTGCATGGATGGAAACAGTTACCAAATGATGTGGGTGGTAGCTTACAACAGCCCTGGGATGGCCCAATGCAAGAAGTCTTTATTTGGGGTCCCTAAAGTCTCCTTGCATCTTCTGTTCACATGGTGAATACCTCACAAGTGAAGTTCCCCAAGGGCATCCTGTGCATTAGAAATAATATATTAATAGTTATTAATAATATAATATGTTGCTTATATAATAATATTGTTGAATAATATATTGTGAAAATAACCATTGTATTGTATTACTATAACTATTAATATATTAATAGTTATTGTTATTAATAATAAATATATTAGTAGTTATAACAAATATGCTGATTGACAATGACTAACTGAAATTATTTAAGGTGGGAGCCTAGACTTCCCTGGCCCCAAGATAGCACCTAAGAGCCACATGGATCCCAGAGGCACCTCTGCCTATCACTGCCATAAGCCAGGCCCCATGAGAAAGAGTCCATGGCAGTAGGGAAGAGGGCTCCTGTCACTGCCATAAGCCAGGCCCCATGAGAAAGAGTCCATGGCAGTAGGGAAGAGGGCTCCTGTCACTGCCATAAGCCAGGCGCCATGAGAAAGAGTCCATGGCAGTAGGGAAGAGGGCTCCTGGCTCTGGGCAGCGGCGGAGGTCATGCATTCATGGCTCGACCAGGCTTTATTTCCTTGGGGAGTTCACCATCTCTTAATCACAAAAGCAATAACCATTTCTAGTTTGTTCCTTTGCTGTGCCTAATCAGTTATTCCAGCTGCCAGTCACCATCCCTGTCTGGAAGTTTACTGAAAAGCCCCCTTGGAGCTGTGGAGACAGCCCTGACCCCCAAGGTGACACCAACAATGAAAGCTGCCCCCAGGGGCAGTCTGTGTCTGGTTGATTTGGTCACAGCAGTTTTGTTAATACTGTGCTGTGTTCTGGAGCGGGGATCCATTTTCTTCGTTCGGCTTTGATCAATAGGCCACATTGTACACTCCACTGGTTGAGTTGTGGAAGTCATTTTGAGTAACTATGGAAGTATTTTTTTCCTTTTGTGAATAACCTCATAGTTCCACTCCAGCATGGAGATTTTCTTCCTAAGATTGGAAATCCCTTGGCAAAGCCTGCGCGTTTGTTAGTAAGCATATGCTGAAGCAGGCAGGTCTGTGAGAAGCCGGCAGGTAGTGAAACGTAAAACATTAAGAAAGATTTAGCACCTGCCTTATGCAAAGAAAGTACTGGAATGTTGTGTGCAAATGAATAAAGGAATAATACTTGGAGACTATATCTTATATGTGTGGTTTGATAAGGTGAGACATCCCTGAAGTCACTGTGGACAGCAGACATTTTCTGGGCCACAATGGCAGTTTCTGAGACTTGGAGGTCTTTGTTAGAGGCCAAGATTAGTTAGTCCTACTGCAGCCATAGCTAAGTGACTTCAGAGAGTTGTCCTTTGTATGTATATTAGAAAGTCATGCTTATGTCTCTTACTGCTTATCCTCAATTTCATTTCATTCTTATGGTCATAAGTAATATCTACAACTAGCAATTATACCCTGGACTCTGCAGGCAGACTGTTCTGTATAGACATTGATAGTAAGTTTCTTTCAGAAGTCATAATCTCTCTATAATTCTCTTAAAATCTCTATAATTTTCATCCCATGTCCTATAACTGAAGTGATTGGCTTTCTTTTGCAGAAAAGTGATCGATTATGCCCTATGTAAGAAACTATTCAATACTTTCAGATTCAGACTTTAAATTGAAGCGTGAAGCCCTCTCTTTCTTCTTCTCATGGCGTCCCTGGCAGAGTACCTTTCCCTGTTTCAGTATTATAAATCAGCTATAACTATGTAGGGAAGGTCTGTGGATGGATGTTTGACCTCGGAGCATGTGGAAGACCCAGTCCTTAGCCTTCGGCTGCATGCCAGTCACCTCAAATACCTTACCCTACACACCCTCTCCACCACCTCTCCCCTCTGGCCATTGTAGTGTACCTTCATATAGCTTGGAAAGTCCTTTCCTTAGCTGTTCCAACCTACGTCTGGCTTTCTGCCCCAGGATTCCTGGATGCCTTGAGGTTAGGCCTCTGCAACATGTGTCTGATTACAAATCTGAGAGAATTAATACTTCCCTGGGGCAACCTTTGATCAGAAACGAGATTGTTAGATAAAATTTCTACCTCTATGCTAGAGCCCCAAGATAGATGTTATTGGTATTTAGATTGTTTGTCTTTATTCATTAAAAAAGCAAACATGAGCCGGGCGTTGGTGGCGCACGCCTTTAATCCCAGCACTCGGGAGGCAGAGGCAGGCGGATCTCTGTGAGTTCGAGGCCAGCCTGGGCTACAGAGTGAGCTCCAGGAAAGGCGCAAAGCTACACAGAGAAACCCTGTCTCGGAAAAAAAAAAAAAAAAAAAAAAAAGCAAACATGAATTGATGCAGTTGGAGATAACATATACTAAACATGTCTTGTTTTATAGTTTATCCCAGGACCAAGTTTTGTGTTTGCCATATGGTAGCTACTTCGTAAATATTTGTGGAATGATTGGCACCTTAGAGAAGTATGGGAAGAGGCCAGGGCTGTAGCTCTATGGTAAATCACTTTCCTAACATAACGTAATGTTCCAGGTTCAGTCCCCAGCAGGACGAGGGAGAAGAGGATGAAAATACTAAAATAAGTATGTCAAGGTAGAGAACTTAGCAAAAGTACTCAAGTATGAACTGTTGTAATAAATTTGGGATGTGGTCACTCACCTGGTTGGGTAGAGCCACAAATTAATGTGTTAAAGTGTTGGAACACTGTTACGAGTTCAACATTAGTAAATCCTGGTATTTTGGTAGAATTAACGCATACAGGCATTTCTCCATTTTCAAGCTGAAAGCCATTCAAGGACAGGAGTACAGAAATAATACAATCGTGTGTGGGCATGTGTGTGTGTGTGTGTGTGTGTATGTGTGTGTGTGTTAGATTCAGCATTGAAAATAATGTTGGGTGGATAGATGATGGAATGATAGGTGGTTGGTTGGTTGTAACTTGGCTGAGAGGATAGTTCCTCAGCAACTCCTCACTTTCAGTGACAGACTATAAATGGCACCTTCTCATCCAGCTTATTTCATTGTAGCTAATGTGAAATCCAACAGAAGCAGTTACCTTTGGGAAACACCATATTTTCTGCTGAACCATACGGTAAAGCATAGCATGAGCATCCAAGTTTCCCTATTGCCCACTGGGTTGCGAGCAGCAAGGGCAATGCTTCCCTTGTGACAAACATAAACACATACAAACAAAAATACCTCTGGGGGTAAATAAGTGAAGGGTACATTCAACACCAATTACAAAATAAATGAGAGCTGTTGTTTCTATACTTAAAGCACAAATTTTTTTTTAAGGTAGCTGTGTTTTCATGGTGTCTCTGTGACCTATTATTCCGTTAGTTTTTAGAACAGTATATAAAACCCAAGCTCCATGCTGACAAACACCAATATTGAAACTATTGCTACATTCAATCCGAACAGCCGTCTCCCTTGGGCCACATTATTATTTGGAATACAAGCAGAATTGTGGTTCCCTGAGCCAGCAGGGCATAAATGAGGCCAGTGATTCATACAGTGGCTCCGGTAGGTTTGCAGATGTGCAGCTTGCATGGAGGCTGATGCGCACAAGAGAAGCTCGGGGTTGACTTTTTGAACTAGTAAGCACTTCCTGGCCTCACTACCACTTTAGGACTTGGGGGACTTTGGAAAGGTGAAGGTTTCTGAGGACAGGAGTGAACCTGACAGAATGCTCATTTACCAGAAATAAACCCTTCAGATCAGATCACACGCATGTCAGTAGCTTTTTGAGCGGGAAGATGGTAATTCTGCCTCTTCACATGCTCCCCTAAGTCCTTGAACTCTTATTCCATTGGATTAGTCTTTTGGGGGCTGGGTCACCTGGGGTCTTAATTCTACCCTGGTAAGGTTGGATGAAAGTGATATTGGTCTAAAAATACAATTCCCTGAACTTTTAAACCTTCAAATCTTTTTGATAATATGAGTTTCTTAATCCTGAACTTGATTTCTTTAATTAAAAAGAATCCATTTGTTCTTTGATATTAGTAAAGTTCAGAAGGAGCAGAAATGGGCATAGAGCAGAGCTGTGTGCAGAGACAGAAGTGAGGGATTGTAGGCAATGGTAGTGCCTGGTTGCAGCCTAATACGATGTCTGCCAAGGAGGTCCCCACACTAAGGTCCTTCCCCTCTGAGAGACTTTGAAAGTGACAAGCCCTGGTTATCAGGTGATATGGTCCCAATTAGCTGATGTAAATGGGCACATGGGCAAGTTTGAGGTCACATACAGTTCTCAAAGGGGAGGCTGCCCTAAGAACAGAGCTGTGACTCCCCATCAGTGTGTGATTGGCAGTGATGGGAAAAGAACCCAGAGCTGTGTGTGAGGGACCACCTTTTCCTATTTTGTCATCTTGGATAAGGACTTCTTTGGAATAAAAACAGTAATAGTCATCACACTATGAAAGAACTGCTTGAGTCTGCTGGGCTCTTAGTTAAGAGAGTATGGCGCCCTATGCTGAGACTTGCAATTATGCAGGTTCTGTTATCGTTACACTGACTGCAGGGGCCTGACCCACACTGTCTAGCTACACAGTGAGAAGAGGCAGAAGGCCTGTTTTGTGCCCCTTGCAGTCAGCTGACTGCACATACCATCATACAACCGTCGTCTTCCAGGACTGAAGAGCACAAACACAGGAACGTCTGCACAGAAGCACACAGCACCAGATTGAGTAGTTGTAAGGACCGGGTAGGGAGCTGTCAGAGCACACAGCACTTCCCAGACAAAGGTGAGCCTGGAGCAAGCTCAGCTGGAGCTCGGGAGATGGGGGTGATGAAGGCCCGAGGGTCCGGGAACCTGTTCCACCATAGAAACAAAAGCTGTGTGTATCCACGAAGGGAAGAGAGAGCTGTTCCCTAAAAGGCACTCAGAGAAAAACAAACAAGCCCCTGAAATATG
>CABHPR010150151.1:817-27563 GCA_902168415.1 Peromyscus melanophrys
CACACACACACACACACACACACACACACACACACACACACACACACGTGCACACACACGTATGCTGTCTCATTCCAGCCTTGTCGAAACGCCAGAGCTAACATTACCTTTGGATAAATGACTACTATCTTGTCACTCCACAAAAACCATCCAGTGAGATAAAGAAATCAGAGCATGCGGCAGTCCACCCTCCAGGATTGGAGAAGAAAGTTGGCTGTATTTGGCTTAGAGACTGATAGCTGAAAATTAAGCCTGGCTGCTGAAAACCAAGAATATCTTTACAATAAGAGAATTAACTCTTAACCTTAGCTCTTATTGATGTTTTCATATTCATGGCTCCCGGAGAAACCCAGGGAAGTTTTGCTCAAAAGTCTTCCTTATACACTTATTTGCCACTGCTCACCCATGCTACTCTTGTGTCAAAGCATGAATGATACATGTTGGTAACAGATGAGCTAGCAAGTTTACATCTCAGAGTGTGACTTCAGCTTGAAGAAATCCATTGTGTTTGTAATAGCTGCCATTCTAGAAGCATCTATGAACCAGGTCCCCATATGGAGGAAAGAATTTCATTTTATAAAATGGTGAGAAATTCTATTAGTGATTTTTTTGTGGCATATTTTAAGTGGGCTATTATTAGATGGAGCTGACATTTTACATGCAGAAATATTCTTTACTTGAGAGTCAAGTGTCATTCAGAAGAAGGAAAAATTATTTAGGATTTCTTTTTAAAACATCTAAGAACCGCTCCCCGCCCCCCCCCCCCCACACACACCTTGAACATCTATCCTTCTAAAGGCCTCCATCTGTGGAGGAGTCGTGGCTAGAACTGATGTCTGTGATTTCTCTTTGATGCAAACATGATCGCCAAGAGGGAATGACTTTGGGATATGTCTATAAGCCCTGATCAGCAAAGCAGATTCTTCACTGTGTCCACAGCCAGACCCCAGCACCGATGGGCCAAAGCCTAGCTGAAGGTCGGCATTAGTCATTCCCAATGCATCGCACAAAGAACGCCCCCCCTCCACCTCCTCCTAACAGAGACTCATCCTCCCGCTGTACGTCTGGATATTACAGCAGTACCCAGGATGCTTGAAGAGTTTTTTCACTACGTTTGCCTTTGCAAGTACATATTGGGCTCAGCAGAAGCTAAACATTTTAAGAGCACAGTAAGAAATAGGCCAGAAAACATCAAAGCGTTATAGCCTTTTGAGAAAGCTTGATGGTCTTGCTGGTACAACTCCCTATGATACGGTTCAGTTGTGATAACAATGGAAAGTGTATCAGTGCAAACTGCTGATGAAACCATCAGAAAATGTAGCCAAGGGTCTTCTAAACACATTTAAGAACTGTTCTTTTGAACTGTGCCTCTTAGCCTTGGAAAACCTCTTTGAGATTTTAAACAGGGCTTTGGCTCAACTGCCGAGCGGGAACCTGAAATTATCTTGTGCGCTGGAATCAATATCAAGCGATATTTTCTCTTTGAGAGAAATTCAATCTGACAGAAAAGAATAGGAGCAATAAGGAAACTGGGACCCTGGTGAAAATGCTTGCCTTCCAAAGATGCCGTAAAGCAGTACAAATTAGGTGATGTCACCAGAGGCAGAGAACCATAGTGACAGAATATAATGTATCTGCGCATCAGAATACTTCATTATCACTACCACAGGTCACTAAGCTTCACAAAACGCATCCATCAGCCTTGAAGGCCATTTGCGAGCCACCGCTGGTAGCTAGATGGCGCAGCGCGGCGAGGGAATGCACCCCCCCCCCACACCCCACACACACCCCCACCCCCATCACAAGGACAGCAGGGTTCAAACGGAGGCCCGGGCACACAGCCCAGGCTTTGTTAGTCTGAAAGCGCTCTCTAGTGGTCAGATGAACACAGACTGATCGCGGGTACAGGAGTCACTTCAGGAGAGGGTTCAGAATGCTAGCTGTCCTGGAGAGACAAGGGAGAGACGATTCCCTCTGGCTTTTCATCTCCTGGATCCATGGGAACCACTGATGAGTGAACGCGGGGGTTTGTGGATGGTGTTGCCAGCCATCAGTTATTAAACTCAGCGGTTCTGTACTGCATGTCGGGGACGTGCCAAATCAATGGGAAAGGGTGTGGGTTTGAAGGGCTCCCCGAACACGGCCCGGGAGGCTCATTAGTGCAAGGCGATCCTCGGGAGAACACCAAGTCCCGTTCAGCATTGTCCTCTCTCTGTGCTGTGCTCCAAAACCGTTTTAGGAAAAGGGAGGAAGTTTAAGACCAGAAGCACTGTTCCATTCCAGGCAGGGTCCACACCTATCTCTAGTGTTTGGTTAGTCCTCACAAGCACCCTGTTGTAGGAATCATTTCCAGCCCCCACGACTCCCACCTTAAGGCGGCCGTTGACAAACCGCAGGTGGAGGACCAGGGAGGAGTCACAGGAAGAAGCAGGCGTAGGGCCACACCAACGTCAGGTGTGTCTCCAGCCCTACTGGTGAAAGCGGTAAAGGTTACAAAATAAATAAATAAATAAAAGACAGGGGCGTGTCCAGAGAACTTCTTTATGGATACTGAAATGTGAATTCCATACCATGTTCACATGCCTAAAATATTATTATTTTGATTTCATTTTAGTCATTGTGTGTGTGCGTGTATGTGCTTGTGTGTGTGTGTCTGTGTGTATATATGTGTCTCTGTGTGTCTGTGTCTGTGTGTATGTGTGTGTGTCTGTATGCATGTGTCTGTGTGTGTATGTGTCTGTGTGTATATGTGTCTGTGTGTGTATATGTGTCTGTGTGTGTATGCGTCCATGTCTGTGTGTGTATGTATGTGTGTCTGTGTTTACGTGTGTCTGTGTGCATATGTGTGTGTATATGTGTCTATGTGTGTATATGTGTGTGTGTATATCTATGTGTGTGTCTGTGTGTGTCTGTGTGTGTGTGTACGAGTCTGAAGAGGGCTGCCCAGGCAAGTGCATGCAGAGGTCATAGCCGGATATAAAACATCTTTCTCTAGTATGCTCTACCATATTGCTTTGGCACAGCATCTCTAAGTGAAGGAGAAGCCGGGCATTTAGGGTAGGACGACTGGTCAGTGAGCTCTCAGGATCCACACGTTTCCTCCGGGTGCTGAGGTTGGAGGTACACACAGCCATGCTCAGCTTTTTACACGGTTGATGAGGGTTCGAATTCAGGTCCTCAAGTTGGCAGAGCAAGTCCTCTTACTCACTGAGCTATCTTCCCAGGCCCTCATTTTATTCATTCATTCATTCATTTTGGTTTTTCAAGACAGAGTTTTTCTATGTAGCTCTGGCTGTCCTGGAACTCGATCTGTAGAGCAGGCTGGCCTCGAACTCAAGAGATCTGCCTGCCTCTGCCTCCTGAGTGCAGAGACTAAAGGTGTACGGCACCACCGCCCAACTGGTCATTTTAAAAGGTTAAAAAAACAAAAAACTATACTGGGCTCAAGACCATGAAATCAGTAATGGGGTATCCCACAAACACAGTGGGCCTTGCTGGCTGTCAGCCATAGTTTGCCGAAGTCCAATGACAAGCAAATCAAGTACCTGAAGCCCACAGCCTGTAAGTGGTGGTCTCTTCAACTGCTTTGGCCTGGGTATTTGTTCCCTCTAAAAGGTATATAGAAATTTAATCCTCTTACCATCTTACAAGGACTCCAATTTGTAATAAGGCTCGTTAAGGAAGGGAATGGTTCAGTTGCCTTTAGTCTACTGGCTATGGGTGGGTTAGGACTTCTGTTGGTCTTTTCTGTGTCGAACACACAGATTGCAAGCCCATTGCCACTTTGAGATCTTTGGCAGCAGTTAACTCTGCAGCTCACACACGATTGAGCCTGTATGACAATGAGTATTCAGAGATGGGTAATTCCTAGGGGGCGCTCACCAATCTAAGAGAGAGCGCCTGTGTGGCCTGGGCAGGCGTCTCCATGACAGGTAAGGTGACCTGCTGATGTCCCACGCAACCTAAGTCAGAAGCTCATTTTTTAGTAAAAGGGGGACATGTAGGGTCCTGGCCCCCCGTTTTGGGTAATTGTTGCCTTGCTTGCTGACCTTGACCTTGATATCTTCCCTATGCTAATTCCCTGCCGAGTTCCACCCTCTTGAATGCTTAAGGGAAGTTCCTTGTCTGTGTATCCTGCATAATGGGCGTTAACAGCTTAGATGCAAGATTGTAAAACATCAGTAGCAAACTTCTGCCCTCAGGGGTTCTCCCATTGTGCTGTAAACCTGTATTTAAGACCTCCTCCCTCCTTCAATAAACGACATTGGGCATTAAAAAAAAAAAAAGAAATTTAATCCCCAATCAAGGCCTGATGGCACAGCCCAGTAATCTCAGTTGACTCAGGAGGATCTCAAGTTCGAGGACAGCCTGAGCAACTTACTGAACCCTTGCCTCAGAATGTGAAGGAAAAAGAGAGCTGAGGGTGTCGTTCAGCAATAGAGCACCGACCTACCATGTGTGAAATCCAGATTCAACCCCCAGCACTAAAAATGAAAGTAAAAAAAGGAAGTTTAATCCTCAAAGTTCTGTCAATAGGCTTTGGGAAGTAATTAAATCTCTGTTAAATGAGCCTAGGCGTGTGGGATATTAGAGACCTCATGAAAGGGGGAAGAGACTCAAGTTTGTCGGCTTCCTGCCTTACCATGAAATTCCCTGAGCTCCCTTGGGATTCTGTGGACGGCCCACTGATGAGAATGGCCTTACCCTGTGTTCCCATCCAATCCTGAACTTCCCAGCTTCCACAATCACGAACCAGGTGGACTGTGATTTATTATAAATGACCCAGTCTGACTGTCAGGTAACAGCAGCAGCAGATGGACAGTCCAACCAGTCTGCCTGTAGCCGGTGGGCCCTTAGGTATCACAGGGGCAACAGATCTGCTCCTTCCAGCCACACTAATTATGTTTTGTAAACAGAAAAAAACAAAACAAAACAAAAACCACCTAATAATATCTATAGTCTTTGGATTGGGAGACAGCTCCTCAGCGGATTGAAAGTGTTTGTCTTGCAAGCTTGACAATGTGAGTTGGATTCCTGAGACCCATATAAAGGTGGGAGGAAAGAACTGACTATATAAAGTTGTCCCCTGCCCTCCACACATGCCTCCTGGCACATGCATGCCCCACCCCACACATCATATACACATATATCATATAATAATAATATAGAGAAATAGTACCTACGATATAAGCACTCTCAAGAGGTGGATGAAGGAGGAGCAGAGGTTCAAGGTTACCCAGAGCTATATAGTTTGAGTTTGAGGCTCTCTGGATCACGTGAGACTCTGTCTCAAAAAGCCAAAAGAAAAAAGAAGAAAAGAAAGCCGAAAGAGAAGTTCTACAGGGAAAGCCAGTCCATGGCGGGAAGAAAAGAGAAAAGCCATGGCAAGCTATGTCCAGTGGTCCTAGGAAAAGCACGGTTTAAGACTGCAGTGTTCCTGAAGCAGATGGAGAGCTTGATGCCATATGGTGAACGTATTAGAAATTCATGGAGACGGATATAGAAAAACCCTCACAGGTGTCCAGCCAATCACCTTTAGCAGTAGGGAAATCCACGTAGCAGGAGTTAACTTGTCAGAGCCGGACCTCCAGGAAGCCGGGGCTCCAGCTTTCAGAGGTGTCAGACATTTATTCATTGGCAGTCCGAGCAGCACTTGGAAGCCGTAAAACCCAGGTGGGCAGACGAATGTAAATTTTCTGACTTTTCTAGAACTTACATGAGCTTCTCCTTAGAGCTCTTAGGCAATCTAGAAAAAAAAATGGGGACATTGCCATTTTGGGTTTTGATTAAGCACTGTCTTCCCCAACTCTTTCTATCCAGGAAGAGAAATGCCAGTGTACACACACACACACACACACACACACACACACACACACACACACACATACACGCACACAGTTTCAGCCGGGCGGTGGTGGCGCATGCCTTTAATCTCAGCACTTGGGAGGCAGAGGCAGGCGGATCTCTGTGAGTTCAAGGCCAGCCTGGACTACAAAGTGAGTTCCAGGAATGGCGCAAACTACACAGAGAAACCCTGTCTCAAAAAAAGAAAAAAAAAAAAAAAACACGCACGCAGTTTCAGAGTGGAAGGCAATGCTATATTCTCTGGGAGAAGGAGTTTGGTCCTCAGAGCACACACACAGGTTCAGGGCCTCTTTGTCTCTCCAGTTGGGGACATCAGGACCCACTAAGATAGAATGGGCCCCTCGAGGACCAGGAACTTCCCTCCTTTTAACCTTCTGGATGTCCCGTTGTCTGGTCCTGCGGGTCAGTGGCTCAGGCCCTCTCAGAACAGCTACAGACGGCAGCGCCCACACTCCGCTGCTATAACACACTCACACCCACACCCTCACACATACACACTCACACACACACACACACACACACACACACACACACATACACACACGCACACGCACGCACACTGGCTCAAAGGACAACAATTTAGGTCCCTGTTCTCATTTCTTGTCCCCAACAGGAAGCAAGCAGCAGCACCCACGCTTATCTGGAAAGAAACACTAAGAACAAATTCACAGAACAATTGCTTCCTGCCCCTCCATCTCTGAATCCTGACCCTGACCTTGACCCTGACCCTGACCCTAACCCACAGGAGTGAATGGAAACATGAGAGGGCTGCCCTGTGTACAGTTCTGAAAGAGAACTCAGCCACTGTAGGAAGACAGGAGAGAAGAAGACAGGATGTGCTGCTGGTTTGGACCAGGTGGAGAGAGAACAGATGGACAGAATGCCTTCTACATCACTGGCTGAAGCAGCAGGTGGAATGGAGACTCGAGAATTTCCCCTTCTTCTTCTGGTTTTGTTTTGGTTGTTGTTTGTTTGTTTGTTTGTTTTTAAACACAAGATCTCACTCTGTAGCCTAAGCTGGCTTGACACTCACTATGTCGCTTATAGGCTCTGCTAACACACAGCAATCCTCCTGCCTGAGACTCCCAAGTCTTCAAATCACAGGTGTGAACCACCATGACAGACAACATTCTATCGTATTTTATTTTATTATTTTTTTGAGACAAGGTCTCACATATTGGTCTCTACCTCACTGTGTAATTGATGACCTTGAACTTCTGATCTTCCTGCCTCTCCTCCCAAGTGTTGGGATTAGAGGTGTAGGCCACCACACATGGTTTATGAGGCGCTAGGGATTCAACTCAGGGCTTCACGAATGCTAGGCAAGTACTCTACCAACTGAGTTCTAACCCCAGCCCTGCAAGATTCCATTTTCTAAGATAGAAAAAAAAAATACCTGGTCTGTAGATGAAAGTCTATAGAAAACCCCGAACTCTGATTAGGGATGAGACTCTTCAGATGTCACCAAGACATCTGAGTCTAGACCCCAAGTTAGCCTTCTCCCATCCACATTTTCCACAGCCATCAATTCATATGGGCCGAAGTAGAAGTGACAGCTTTGGGCATTGGACAGAAAGGGAAGGAACTCTTGGAACAGCCCAGTGTGTAAGAGGATGGGTAAGTAGGATACTCAAAGAGGAAGAAAGGATGGCCAGAGGTGGTCCCACCAAAGCTTTGCTTGTGGAGTTACTGCTGGCTCTGGGATTTCATGATTGACATACATCAATAGGTTCGGGAAGAATTCATAAATTGTAGGACATATTGCCAAGAGCATTTCTGGAAGAAGGCAGTATAGATAAGAAGATAGTAAACTGGGAGGGGAAGAAGAGGTTATAGGGTGAATTGCTATAAAAAAGAGCTTCTTCTAATCCTGTCTTGGACCTTTAACTCATAGAAACAGTGCTTCAAGAAATTCCATTCCTTTTCCCACAAAGCCTTGCTTTTCTTACCTTTCATAAGAAGGCTTTGCAGAGATTCTTAACTTGGGGTCATAGACTGATCCCTCCAGATGAGACCGTGGCTGCAGGGTAAGTATCAAGAGAACAGGAGTCCTCACCCAGGCAAATCATCTTCAAAAATATTCTATGTATTTGTGTGTACCCATGAGTTTTTCTGTAAGCTGAGTCTTTTAATGAACTTCTTCAAGACTATGGATCCAGGGCTGGAGAGATAACTCAGATGTTAAGAGCATGTGCTATTCTTGCAGAAGACCTGGGTTAAATTCCCTGCATCCATATGATAGCTCACAACCATCCACAACTCCAGCCCCAGGGGATCTTATGCCCTCATCTAATCTCCTCGGGCACCATTCACATGCATGGTGCACAGACATACATGCAAGCAAGCAAAACCTCAAACATATAAAATAAAGAAATCTAAAAAAAAAATTTTAAAAGACTATTGATCCATATTTGACTGTTTGTACTGGGCAGGTTTGTGTGTCAACTTGACACAAGCTAGAGTCATCAGAGGAAAGAGCCTCAGCTGAGGAAATGCTTCCTTGAGATCCAGCTGTGAGGCATCTTCTCATTTAGTGATCATGAGGGAGGGGCCAGCCCATGGTGGGTGGTGCCACTCCTGGGCTGTGGGTCCTGGATTCTATAAGAAGGTGGACTGACTTGATGCAGAGGGGAGGGGCTAGGTCCGGCCCCAACTTAGTATGCCAGCCTGTGTTGACTAACCAAAGGAGGCCTTACCCTCTGTAAGGAAGGGATGGAGATGGGATGGGAGTAGTTGGGGGGGAGTGGGAAAAGGGGAGGGAGGGGAAACAGAGGTTAGTAGGTAAAAGGAAAGAAAAAATTTTAAATAAAAATAATATATATATAAACGGTGGGCTGAGCAAGCCATGGGAAGAAAGCCAATAAGCAGCTCCCCTCCATGGCCTCTGCATCAGTTCCTACCTCCAGGATCCTGCCCTGTTTGAGTTCCTGTCTGGACTTCCTTCAGTGATGAACAGCAATGTGGAAGTGTAAGCCAAATAAATCCTTTCCTCCCCACCTTGCTTTTTGGTCATGGTGCTTCATTGCAGCAATAGAAATCCTAACTAAGACACCATTTCTATTAAGAAATTTTGAGCTCTCATTGGTCCAAGAGACACAGGCTGACAGGATGGATACGAAATCAAGACCCATCCTTCTGCTGCATACAAGAAACACACCTCAACTTCAAAGACAGACACTACCTCACAGTAAAAGGCTGGGGAAAGACTTTCCAATGAAATGGACTTAAGAACCAAGCTGGTATAGCTATCCTAATATCTGACAAAATAGACTTCAAACTAAAATCAATCAAAAGAGATCGAGAAGGACATTACATATTTATCACAGAAAAGATCCACCAAGATGGAGTCTCAATTCTGAACATCTATGCCCCAAATACAGGGCACCTACATTTGTAAAAGAAACATTACTAAAGCTTAAATTGCACATCAAACCCCACACATTAATAGTGAGAGACTTAAATACCCCATTCTCACCACTGGACACATCTACCAGATCTAAACTTAACAGAGAAATAAGGGACCTAATAGATGTTATGACTCAAATGGACTTAATCAATATCTACAGAATATTCCACCTTAACAAAAAAGAATATGCCTTTTTCTCAGCACCCCATGGAACCTTCTCTAAAATCGACCACATACTCCATCACAAAGCAAATCTCAACAGACACAAAAAAATTAGAATAACCTCCTGTATTCTATCAGACCACCATGGCTTAAAGTTAGATTTCAACAACAACAAAAATTATAGAAAGCCGATAATCTCATGGAAACTGAATAATGCTCATCTGAATCACCAATGGGTCAAGGAAGAAATAAAGAAAGAAATTAAAGGCTTCCTAGAATTCAATGAAAATGAATATACTACATACTCAAACACTTATGGGACACTATGAAAGCGGTGCTAAGAGGAAAATTCATAGCACTAAATGCCCACATAAAGAAGTTGGAGAAATCTCACACTAGTGACTTAGCAGCACATCTAAAAGCTCTAGACAAGAAGAAGCAAAGTCACCCAGGAGGAATAGACACCAGGAAATAATCAAATTGAGAGCTGAAATCAATAAAATAGAAACAAAGAGAACAATACAAAGATTCAATGAAACAAAGAGTTGGTTCTTTGAGAAAATCAACAAGATAGACAATCCTCTATCCAAACTAACCAAAAGGCAGAGAGAGAGAGCATCCAAATTAACAAAATCAGAAATGAAAAGGGGGACATAACAACAGACATTGAGGAAATCCAGAGAATCATCAGGTCATACTTCAAACACCTGTACTCCACAAAATTGGAAAATCTAAAAGAAATGGAAAATTTTCTGGATAGGTACCACATACCAAAGTTAAATCAAGACCAGATAAACAATTTAAATAGACCAATGTAGACAAATTTCTAAACAGTCTTATTAATAAAAAAACACGGAGCCAAATATAGGGGTGAAAGCCGTAGAGATCAGGGAAATAGTGATAGCCACCAACCTTACCTCTGCAGCTCTGCAGCTACCAAAAGTGAGCTACTTCCTGTCTATTCTTGCCTGTATTGCCTTGCTGTTCTGCCCTCTCATTGGCTCTTAGCCCAGCTACCTCACTTCCTTGTCACTGCCTGTCTGTACAGACCACTGTGGTTGGTACTGGGATTAAAGGTGTGTGTCACCATGCTTGGCTCTGTTCCCAGTGTGACCTTGAACACACAGAGACCCTGCCTGCCACGTGATCGGATTAAAGGCATGTGCTACCACTGCCTGACTTCTATGTTTACTTAAAAATGGCTGGCCTTTTCCCCCTTGATCTCCAGGCATGCTTTATTTGTTAACATACAAATAAAATATCATCACATTTCAGCACAAAGTATCACCACAGACCAATAACCCCTAAGGAAATAGAAACAGTCATTAAAAGTCTTCCAACCAAAAAAAAGCCCAGAACCAGATGGTTTCAATACAGAATTCTACCAGATTTTCAAAGAAGAGTTAATACCAATACTCTTTAAATTGTTCCACACAATAGAAACAGAAGGAACGTTATCAAACACTTTTTATGAGGCTACAGTTACTCTGATTAATGTTTTAGCAATGTTGGTGAAAATAAAAACAATTTATAAAAATAAAATGAATTTCTATGACACTGGTTTAAATTCCCAGAAAGTACATAAAGCTACTATGTAAAATAAATATGAGGATAGATAGATAGATAGATAGATAGATAGATAGATAGATAGACAGATATACATAGAAGATGAATAATAGATGATAGATAGATAGATAGATTATAGATAGGTAGATTATAGATGGTAGATAGATGATAGATAGCTAGACAGAATAAATAATGATAGGTATAGGAGATGGATGGATGGATGGATGGATGGATGGATGGATGGATGGATGGATATACAGAAAACCAAAACCATTATAGGGTAGATTAAAAGGGTTTGAAATAAATGAAGAAATTTATAGCATATTCATAGGCTGGAGGATTCTGTAATGTAAAGACTTAAATTCTTCCTCAGTTGAAATTTAAAATCAATACAACGCCAGTCAGAAGCCCAACACCATCCTCGACAGACAGACAGACAGCTCTTCTTTCTCTTCTCTTCCTCCTTCCTGGCCTTTCTTTTGCAAAATTACCTAAGGACAATGGTTCTCACCATCAGAGCAGAGATACAAATATACAGAGGAGAGACCAGGACGGGCCCTCTTTAGTGAACTGGATATTGATGTGAACTCATTGTCTTCAGTATGCATAAACGGACATAGAGATTAGCCCTACTAAAACCCAGGATGTGGCAGAGACTGCTATTGGTCTCTATTCCCAAATCTTTCCCGGTGGTAAACCTTGAGAATACAGTATCTCCATTCATATCTCTATTTCTGTTTTCACCAAATGTAGATCAATTTAAACACCAAAAATCATCTGGGGAGAGAAAGCTCAGTCAGTAAATTGTTTGCTACAGAAGCATGAGAACCTGGGTTAGATACCCAGGACTCACGTACAAAACCATGTATGTACGTTTGTAATCCCAGCACAGGGGAGGTGGACACAGAGGAACCTGGAGTTAGTTCCCTGGCCAGCCAGCCTAGCCTAACTGGGGAGCTCAAGGGTCGCAGTGAGAGACCTCAGGATAGAACCTGAGGAAAGGCACCCAAGGTTGGTCTCTGGCCTCCAGGTCCACCTGTAGACACACAAGCACACATGCACCCAAGCTCAAAAGTCAAAATAAATGACAGTAGTAATTGAATACACTCCACTGAGTCCCATGGGAAGGCATCAGTAGGAGCTGTTATAAACTGAAAGCATATTAAAGACAGAGGGGGTCTGCGTCACTCCAAAACATGATCCCAGGGCCACCTAATAATAACCAGTGGTTCTCAACCTTCCTAATGCTGCGACCCTTTAATACAGCTCCTCATGTGGTGGTGACCCCCAACCAGAAAATTATTTCAGTGCTACTTTGCAACTGTAATTTTGCTACTGTTATGAATCATAATGTAAATATCTGATATGCAGGATATCTGATGTGCGACCCCTGTGGGGGGTCGGGACCCACAGGTTGAGAACTGCTGACAAGTCAAGGGTTGACTTCACAGTTAGAAGTCTGGCAGACACTACATGAACCAAATGGTCAATGTTATGAGGATTGATGGTGGCAAACATTGAAATCCTGAAATCCACACTGGTTCTGTGATATTCCTACCAAGAATGGATAACCCGAATCTCGAAATGATCCAACAAGGACAGATCTATATTGCTGGGCATTTAACAGAGCAACTGAGCTGTGGTCTTCATATGCATTCAGGGAACATCTGAGGAGGCTGTCCCTGACTGATAAAGAGTAAAGGGACATGGGTCAAAGGCAATGTGTGGTCCTCAGCCGAGTCCTTGGGACAACTGGTGAGACCTGATGACAGATTCCAGAGCTGAATTCCTGATTTGGATGGCTGTGGGTTAGACAAGAGAGCCCTTGGTGGGAATACATTGAAGTGTCCAAGAGTGACAACCTACTCCCAAATGGCTCAGAAAACAATAGTTTTGCTTCTGTACTTGAAACTTTTCTTTGAGTTTGAGATTGTTTGAACATCAAAAAAAAATAAATTAAATTAAAATACCCATGGAAGCGGAAACACCCTAGAAGAGCCGAGGTGCCGCCAAAGGAGCACAGGTTGGGAGAAGTTGTGCTACTGAACATCAGGAGGTATTAAGGGATGCTAACAAGGACCATGTGGTACTTAATGGCACAAGGGTAGAGAAATGGACTAATGGAGCAGGAGAGAGCGCATATAAACAGGCCCACTTTAAATGGAGACTTCCTAAATTACTAGTTAGTGCTACTGAACAGTAGTGGGGGGCAGGGGGGAGCAAATAGCACTGGGTTAATTAGAAGACCATATGGAAAAAGTTAAACCCTGCGTACTACCAAGCACATATACAAAAATTAAATCCAGGTGGATTGCAGAGCCAACGTGGGAAGTGAGCAGTAAAGCAGAACTTTCTGAGATGGTGGAAACGTTCTCAAGTTAATTCTCTGTTACCTAGTGCACTTAGACACTCAGTGCATATGGCTCGTGAATTTACTTTCAACCAAATTGTCCTGTATGGGCAGTGACTATGCACTGGACAGCACAGATTTTCAAAGTAGTTGAAGAAAATGTCTCCATCATTTTGTCCTTGGAAAATAAAAATACTTAAGGGGAAATGATACACTGTACTTCATTAAAATGAAGAATATTTGCTCTTGGACCAACAAATTGACTCAGTGAATACAGGTGCTTGTCATGGAAGCCTGGCCACATAAGTTTAACTCTCAGAAGGCAGAGAAAGGCTGACAGAGAGCAGTGACCCACGAAGCTGTTCCCTAACCTCCATACACATGGCATGGCGTGCAAACCCACTCACACACACAAACAATGCTAAATACTTTAAAAAAGAATTTCTATTCTTTATTAAAAGAATGAGGGCAGGCACGATAGAGCAAAGAAAAAGTATATTAAATAATTGATAGAGGAGTTAACATTCAGATCCCTGAAGAAGTCTTCCAAATGGATAAGAAAAAGATAGTCTAACAAAACAAAACAAACCCACATAGGGTGTTTTAGTAGAGACCTTACAAAAGGTGATATGAAATGCTCTATAAAATATATATGGCTGGAGAGATGGCTCAGAGGTTAAGAGCACCAACTGCTCTTCCAGAGGACCTGAGTTCAATTCCCAGCAACCACATGGTGGCTCACAACCATCTGTAATGAGATCTGGTGCCCTCTTCTGGCCTGCAAGGACACATGCAGGCAGAATACTGTATACATAATAAATAAATCTTTAAAAAAAAAGCGAAAATATATATTATCCTCGGTATTATCATCAAGGAAATGAAAACTAGAAATCCAACCATATAATGCCATCCTCATGATAGGTTGACTAAAATTAGAGGAATTTCAATGGAAGGGTGGGCTTGAATGAGTAGAAGCTGGCCACTCTCCTGTGTCAGAGCTGAGAGCGTGCCCTCTTCGGGCTGTTCTGGACAACTATGTGGCCTTACCTGGTAAACTGAATGTATGCATCCCCTATTACCCAGAAATTGCATTTCTAGGCAAATATCCACATAAACATGTGCACACACATGCCAAGAAACATGTTTAAGAATAGCTATTCTCCTTATTATCCATAACAGTGTAAAATAGGAAATAATCCACCAGTATCTATCAACAATGAAGTGGTAACGAGGGGTTGGAATGATGACTTAGAAGTGAAGAGTACATACTGCCCTCGCAGAGGACCGGAACCCAGTCCCCCCTTACCCACGGTGGGTGGCTCACAACCACCTGATGCTATTCTAGCTCCAGGGGACTGAATACCTTTCTTTTTCTTTTTGTCTCTGTGGGCGTTGCACTCATATGTACAAACCTTCCCCATTACATACACACACACAATCAAAAATAAAATCCTTTAGAAAGCTAAACAGAAGATTGCTATATGAATGCAGCACACTATTTATTATATAGCAATAAAGATCAGTGACGTACTGGTCTGGCCAGTGCGGGTAAACATGTGAAGCAAAGGAAACTGATCCAGATAATCCAGATAGTAGAATCTTCATCTTCAAGGCCACCTTTCCCTCTGTGCTCTGCATTTTTCTGCCTTCCCAAATCTCTTTCTTCTCTCTCCCAGGCTCTACCAACAGTAAACGCTACAGTAAGTCTCGAAGTGAGGAAGAGGAAGGACCACAGCTTCGCATAGCGTCAGTTGTTACTGGTTCCCAATTTTTCCTCCATCAAAGAAACGGCATCACTGCATCTTGTTAGCAGTCTGAGAGTCACCTCCACAGCGTCTCTCCCCTTAGTCTTTAAATGTTAACAATTCCAGCTTCTTGCCTAGGTTTCATCATCCCTGGAGGCGATGATTGTGTCCTAAACCTGCTGTCTTCATGGATCTCTTTTGGTCTCCACGATTCTTCGATACGCAATTAGAAATCATTATATTAACTTATTTTCAAAGTTCAGGGTATGGCTCAGCTGGTAGAGTGCTTGTCTAGCACACACACAAGCCGCTGAAATCAACGCTCAGCACAGGAGAAAAAAAATCTCTGCTAAAATAACTGGTATGACATCTCCAAATCGACCCCCTACAGCTCAAAATAATAGCACGATTCCATTTATATAAAATTCGAAAGCAGACAAAATTGGTGGGATCTTTAGGGAGAAGTGTGGGGGCTCTGCACTGGAAAGATATGGGGTGAAGTGTCTCCTGGGAAGCTGGCTGAGTTCTCTTTGCCAGCTTCGATGCGGCTGACACAGCGTGCCCCTACATGATTAATTCATTGAGCTGCTTGTTCATGCTGGGCATTTTTCAGTGTGTAGGGTTAAAAAAAAAAACTTTAATAATAACGTTTTAAAATTACATTTCTGCTAGTTTTAGAAAGAAGAGGGATTCCTGAAACGGAAAAAATGCATCTTGTACATGTGTTGTCTCCCAGTATAGACTACTGGCATCAGGAGCCATTTCACTTACATGACAGAGACAAAGTCCCAATGCTCAGAGATCCCATGTTGACCTAGATGCGACTTAGGACCTGGAAGAGCTTCGTGGGCTCTCCAAGAGTTTCTCTTACACAGTGAGGCTTAGGAACCACTAACACGGACTGTGTTGTATGTGTCTATTGTACACTCACTACAGGCATGGTATAGATTATAGGAATGAACATTTATCAGATGTTTTGGAACAAATACAAAGCTATATCCACACGCAAGGAAAATAATAAAGCCTGTCATACCCCTATGAAACCATGCGTTGGATTTACCCATCCACATTCTCCCAGGTTGAAGGATGTCTTGTGACATTTTACCGATCACTAATGGAGCTGAAATAATGTGGGACTTCATGATCAGCTTTTACCCCTTCTTGAAGTAAGCGCTGGAAATCTGGAAAGTGGTTTGGATGCTTGATTTAGACTACATGGCTGTTCTTGGCTCTGGCCCCTTGGAGACCCTGGTGGTAGCTCTGAAAACTATGAGCATATGCAAAGACATGGTTTCTATATGATTTCTAGAGAGTTCTCTGTCTCACATCTGTAAACTTGCCAGGGATCTGTAGCCTCTTGGCTTTACAGAATTTGTCCTGTAGAATTTCTGTGTTTGGTAGACATCTTAACTCCAGAAGCAGGTAGGGTCTTTGAGGTTATGGCAAACCTGCTTTGGATGCCTCAGAATGAGGGGATATCAACAAAAGAGAACTCAGGGGCTCCCATTCTGATTCTATTCCCAGCAACAGTGGGAACCTGATTCCTTCATAGTATTATTTTCCCAATATAGACTTCTGACTTCCATGTAATATTATGAAGTTTTATATTAATATAACCATTGTTATCATAAAACAAGGTATGACCCGAAGAAATCCCAAAAGAATTTGGATTACATTTTAAAATTGAGATCTGTATCATCAACTATGATAATAGCTGAAAATCTACCAGGATTTTCTCTGACAATAATACATATTGTGTTGAATTCTTTGTTATTTGATTCATCACACAGAAGATTATGTCTGAGGAAAATAATGGGTTTAGTAATCACATGAAAACCAGTACGACATATGCTAAGTTCTACTTCAGTACTAGGTCTGCAGCCAACAAACATTAATAACTGAGTGTGTGCTTTTATTCACTGTAAACTGACATCCAATGACAAGATCACCAGACCCTCTGAAGCTTCCTGTCCCTGACAGAGAGTAAACACTCTAGGTGTGGCCTGAAAATTATAAGGCTGATGGTTGTGGAGTCCCTTTATACAGCAAGTTACACAGACTTTTTAAGGAAGTGGTTCACCCTTTACATGACTTAATAGTACACCCTCCCTCCCGAAAAAGAAAGAAAGAAATCCAAGTTGCCCTAGTTTCATTCTGTGGCTCTGATAAATATCATGACCAACAGCAACTTAGGATTGTTATTCAGATTTCACCTCCATGTCACAATGCATCACTGAGAGAAGCTGGGGTGGGAACTGAAGCAGAAACCGTGGAGGAACACTGCTTACTGGCTCCCGCCCTGGCTCATGCCCAGTTAGCCTTCGTATACACCCTAGACTCACCTGCCTAAGGATGGTGCCGCCCACAGTAGGATGTGCCTTCCCATATCAATCACCAATCAAGACAGTCTTTTGCAGACATGGCTCCAGGCCACTCTGATGAAGGCACTTCTTCAGTTGAATCTTCCCAATTGATTTCTAGTTTCTGTCAAGTTGATGTTAAAAATAATCCAAAATGCAAATTGATTTTAAGTTGCATATTACTTGTACCTTTCATCAGAAACTGAAAATACCAATCTATTGACCAACCAGACCTCCCCCTTTCTTGGTAAACTATACATTTAGATAGCCTCCCTTCCTAGAAACTGCAAAACTAATGTGCTGGAGCAGACACCTATCCGAAAGACTTTCGTGACTTGTGAATGACATCATTATCACGTACCTGACTGAGCCGAGCACTTTATGTGAGATAGCAACTAATTATCACAAAGCTCAGTAGGGATGTTGTTATCCACATTTTTCAGATATTTGAGGTTAGAGAGGTTAAGTTATGCATCCCAGATCACATGAATAGGTAACAGAGCCAGCAGCAACTACCTTCTGCAGCCATTGGAATGGGATGGATACAGGCCAGGCACGGTAGTGAATGCTTTTAATCCCAGCACATGAGAGGCAGAAGCAAGCAGATCTCTCTGAGTTCCAGGCCAGCCAATACCACGTAGTGAGATCCTGTCTCAAAAAGGGGGGTGGGGGTGAGGGATGGGGATGCAGATAGAGTACATCAATACAACGGATGCTGAGAAACCAGGCAGGTTCTGCCTTTTACAAATACTTACTACGAGAACTGTGCTGTGTTAAAGAAAAAAAAATTAGTAATTTGTAAAGTGCTGTGTGCTGGATCATTGCAATAAGTTGCTGTATGTACATGGTTTCATTTAAGCCTCATATTAGCTGACAGCGTAATTAATTCCCTGATTTCTCATTTTATAAATGTGAAACATGAATCAGAGACTTAGGAACCTCGACTAAGATCAATGGCGCAGTGAAGACTTGAACTGAGATCAATTTGACTTCAGAGTCCATGTATTAAGCATGCTGATGTACTGTGTCTTGGGACACACGTTAGTCACTTTCCTCGTTACCGTTACAAGAGCTATTTAGAGAAGGAAGGGATTATTTTGGCTCATAGTTGGAAGGTAGAGTCTCTCATAAGGCAGTGTAGGCGTGGTGGTAAGAGGAAGAAGGAGGAAGAGTAAACTGAATGTAGGTGTCCAGCTCACTTTCTCCTTTTTATTCGGTCTTAAACCCCGACCTATGGGATGGGGCCACCTCTTTGACACTTCCCTGCCCTGTTAAGAATATTTAGAAACATCCTTATGGACAGATACACCCAGAGTTGTGTTTCTATATGGATCCCAATTCCTACCAAATCAGTAATGGAAATTAACCATCACAGGGCACAAAATCATGCGTGTGGTGTGATGTCAATTTAATGGTAAAATATGTATCACAGTGACACTGTGGGTTTATGTGTAGAACAGACCGGAAGGAAACACAAAATAATTAAAAGTCCTCACTAAGGATCAGATTACTGATTATGTTTATTATCTTCTTCATATTCTTCCCCTTTGTCTTCCTCCTCTGCTTCTCCTTCTTTTTCTTCTCCTCCTTCTCCTTCTGAGACCGAATCTCACTATGTAACCTTGACTGGTGTGGAACTTGCTATGGAGAAGAGGCCAGCCTTGAACTCAGAGATCTGCTTGCCTCTGCCTCCCCAGTGCTCAGATTAAGACAAGCACCACTAAATCTGGCTTCTCCATATTTTCTTCCAGTTCTCCATTTTTCAATTTTTGATAAATATCTGTCATGTAATCAATTCAAAACAGTATAAAGCAGGCACGTCACTAGCATTTAATGCTGAGTGTCCTCTGAAATCCACTCTTCACAGGTGACAGGCAATCATCTCTTCCTCACTGCTCAGTTTTGTTTTGTTTTTTGTTTTTTTCAAGACAGGATTTCTCTGTGTAGCTCTGCGTCTTTCCTAGAACTTACTCTGTAGCCCAGGCTGGCCTTGAGCTCGCAGAGATCCACCTGGCTCTGCCTCCCGAGTGCTGGGATTAAAGGCGTGCGCCACCACCGCCCGGCCACTGCTCAGCTTTTTGTGCCCGCTCACACACACCTGACTGACTGGAGCTCACACACAGAAGGGATACTGCCACACTCCAGGCCTCTCCCTTGAGCCACACAGCGTCCATCAGTACCACTTTCTCCTCCTACCAATCTCCAGCACTCTCCCTCAGGCCCACCCCCAATGCCTAATCTCAGCCTGTGTCTTGACAGCTTCAAAATCTACACAAAGGATGCATACCCAGCACTCCAGCCAATCAGTTGCTTGGCTGCCCTGGGAGCTACCGATTAACCCTTTCCTTCCCCCTACTTCGCTATTGCCATCCCTGTATATGACTGTACATAGACGACCTTTAACCACGAACTCTTTTTAGCAACCCTACTTGATCGGGTACTTCCGCCACACTTCACCTTTGTGGTGTAGAGAATGCTTCATTTCTGAGCCTCCTCTGGCCTTTCTCTTTCTCAACGCTTCTTCCCTAGATTAGAATCTGCGGTGGTGGCGCACACCTTTAATCCCAGCACTGGGGAGGCGGATCTCTGTGAGTTCAAGGCCAGCCTGGGCTACAGAGTGAGTTCCAGGAAAGGGGTAAAGCTACACAGAGAAACCCTGTCTCGAAAAACAAACAAACAACAACAAAAAAATCTGTGAGCCATCATTTTAACGCTGTAGCCCCTGTACCCCCTCCTCCCCGCTCCATCGCATTCACCTGAAGATAAACAGACATCCACCAGCTCCATTGTTCGCTCCCAGAGCTACGCCAGATTCATGCAACTGGTTGCCTTGGCCCTCACTTTAAAACTCATGATTCCACACCGCAAATGGGCTTTTATCCTAACACAACAACCCAATGTAGTAGGTGACAGACAGGGTAAAGATGATTATCTAAGCACATGATGGAAAATTGTGAGCACTGGCCACTCTCCTTGGCTTTGGCTGTGCACTCTCAACATGCCAGCCCGTAAAGATGATTGTCTTTCCATCTTTGTTTGCTACTGGGCAAAAAACTAAATAGACTCTTTGCACAGTCCCTTCCCTGGAGAAGGTTTGTTCCAGCAAATGATGTAGATCTTGGTCTGTGTCTCTGCCGCTGTCCATGAGGTGATTCCGTGCCAGGAATCTCTGCCAATCTCTCTGCTCTCTCATTTCCCATTACAGACAGAAGAAGCTCCTGGGTCCAGAACACAGTTATGGCAGCTTCATTTCTCACACCGCTGGACTGACCACCTCTGTACAAACTGATATGGAGGAGACGGGAGAAGCTATAGAAAACCGAGAGGGGGCCAGAGTCAACTATTATGGGCTGTCAGTCCCAGCGAAGGGTCGTCTATCTGGTGAGTGCTTCAGTTAGCAGAATCTGAAAAGTGTGAGCCTCTTCTTACAAGGTCCTTGGGTGTTTCTAAGACTCCCCCCAAGAAAAACTCACTTTTTCATGGTCTTGACTGTGCAGGGAAAAACCAGTAAGCTGAACTCCATCGGGAAGGCAAAGAGGTAGGATAAAGAGAGAGGAAGTCTTGGAGAAGCGCAGCACACTCTGAATGAGGTGATGAGAACCTCTCTCCCCAGAGGAAGAAAGAAGACACTTAGCTCCCATAATCCCTGCAGTGTGCTCCATGGACCAGTGCTGCCTTTGAGCTGTTGGTTAAGTGTAAGTTCAGAAATTATTACATACCACAAACCTAAGGATTGGACAGATTGATTCTGTCTGTTAATTTTAAAAAAGAGAGAGAGAGACTTAGCTTTTGTCTATCCTTTAGTTACTTTATTTTACTTTTTTTTTTTTTTTTTTTTTGGTTTTTGAGACAGGGTTTCTCCATGTGGTTTTGGTGCCTGTCCTGGATCTCGCTCTGTAGAACAGGCTGGCCTCGAACTCACAGAGATCCACCTGGCTCTGCCTCTCGAGTGCTGGGATTAAAGGCGTGTGCCACCGCCGCCCAGCTTCTTTATTTGCTTTATTATATTCTACAATTGTACATAAAGATCTAGTACAAAGCTTGTTACAGCAGCAAATGGTTGAAGTCCTAGCATGAGGATTATAAATTTGAGGCTAGTCTGGGCTACATCACAAGTTCAAGGGCATCCTGGGCTACACACTGAAATCTTGTCCTGAAAAACCCAGTAGAGACTGTGAAGAAAACTCTGGACCTCCTTCCCCACTGTTGAAATGCTATCCTTTGGGCTTCTTTACATTCACAGAAGAGGGTATTCTGTCTAGTGCAAACACAGCTACCTCCGGCCCTTCTGTCTTGAGGGCTTTGCAAGGAAGCTATCTGCACTGCTAGCCAGAAAGGAACAAAGCTTTGGGAAGGGCAATTATGAAGAGGACAGAAGGAAAAGAAAAGGTATTGTGTCATGTTTTTTGCTTTTGTTTATTGGTTTCTTAAAAGATTAGAAAGTTAAAAAAAAAAATGGGCTATGTTTTTCCAGATGAGAAGGAAGAATTAGAAGGAAGAAGGGAGATGTCTCTTCCTGAAGTTCAGAGAGTGGTGGGAAGGTAGCTGTGGACACAGCCAGGGAAAGGAAAACAAAGCAGGCAAGAACACAGAATGAACCCGTGAGAGCTGTCCCAGCAACACCCGACACAGGCTGGAGTCCCAACTCAAGGGGCCATTGGAGCTACTCTCCCCCGAGGCCCCCATCTTTGGCCTACAGATTCTGAGTGTGGCCTTACTGTGTCTGCACCTGGCTTTTCCTTAAGGACACCAACATCCCTAGTGCCTTTCCTTTTATAAGGACACCAATGGAATTTGGGCCCTACCTTTGTGAGCTCCTTTAATCCTAACTATTCTTTAGAGACCTGATCTCTAACTGCGGTTACACTGGGAGTTAGAACCTCAACGTCTAAACATAATGAGCACAATCTGGTATAGAACAGACTCTCTGCCTCCATTGCTGTGGAGAACTTTCCTTAATGTGCCTATCGGACAGCAGCAGAGACGAACAGCAGGCCTGAGCTGAGCACAAAAATGTGTTCGAGAGATCACAGCAAGATGAAGATCAGTATATTTAGTGATGTTTTCTCCATGACGCACCAAGTATGTGCCGTATTTCCCATCCAGCTCTGTATTAGTCAGAGTTCACTAAAGGAACAGAACATATATAATATATATCTAATATATATATTATATACATTGTATAGAATCCCCTTTTGATATTATTATATATATTTATTTATTAGACTGGTGCTGCAGCTAGTCCAACAATGGCTGTCTCCTGATGGAAAGGCCTAGAATCTGATAGTTGTTCAGTCCATGGAGCTAGCTGTCTCAGCTGATCTTCAGCATATATTGGAATCCTGAAGAAGTAGGCTCTAATACCAGTGAAGGAATAGTTTGGCAGAAGGATAGATGAACTTGCCAGTGGCCATGAAGGCAAGCAGTCAAAAAGCAAAAGGTTTCTTCTTCCATGTCCTTTTATATAGGCTGCCACCCAAAGGTGTGGCCTAGATTCAGGGTAGGTCTTCTGACCTCAAATGATTCTGATTTATGGTGGGCTTTTTCCTTAGTTGGGGTTTCTGTTGCTGTGTAGAGACATCACGACTGAGGCAACTCTTAGGAAAGAAAGCATTTATTTGGGGGCTTGCTTATACTTTCAAAAGGTCAGTCCATAACCATAATGGTGGGAAGCATGGCAGCATGCAGACAGGCATGGTGCTGGAGCAGTAGCTGAGAGCTTTACATCCTGATCCACAGGCAAAGGGAGAGACTGGGCCTGGAGTGAGCTTTTGAAACCTCAAAGCCCGCCCCTAGTGACATACCTCCTCCAACAAGGCCACACCTCCTCTTCCTTCCCTGACAGCTCATCAGCTCAGGACTAAGCATGCAAATATACAAGTCTATGGAGCCAATCTCATTTAAACTACCACAGTTTTCCCACCTCACAGGTGTGTGGTGATATTTTATTTGTACACCCCAATAAAGCTTATCTGAGGATCAGAGGAAAAAGCAGCCACTGTATTAAACATAGAAGTCAGGCAATGGTAGCACACGCTTTTAATCCTAGCATTCAGGAGGCAGAGATTCAACTGGATCTCTGTGAGTTCAATGCCACACTGGGAACAGAGCCAGGTGTGGTGGCACACGCCTTTATTTCCCAGCACTAGTTAACCATAAAGGTCTGGAGGTCTGTACAGACAGACAGGAAGTGATGGAGCTGGGCAGAAAGAGGAAGTGACATAGCGGGGTGGAGAGAGGAAGTGAGATGGCAGGGCACAGAAAGGATATAGGTATGGGTTTACAGGAAGTAGTTCTTTTTGGCTGAAGATTTCTAGCGGTAAGAACATGGCTGACTTCTTTCTGCTTCCCTGATCTCTCAGTTTTTAATCCCAATACCTGACTCTGGGTTTTTTTTTATTAATAAGACTGTTTAGTAATTTGTCTTACACAGGTGTACCCAGCTGCTTGGATTTTAGTTGATTCTAGATGTAGTCAAGTTGACAACTAAGATTGGCCATCACATGCTCCCCCAAACCTGTGTTTCTAAGACAGCTTTCAAACAAGGACTAGCGCTTGAATCCTCACCCTGGCTGTGTCCCCATGATCATAGACTGCTTACTAATGATGAAGGGAATCTGACAGGCACTGTCTTAGCTGTGATGGTGAATCCTCATTATCATCTTGGAATCGCCTAGGAGACACACTTCTGGGCATGCCTGTGAGAACGTTTCCTGAGAGGTTAAACCAAAAAGACAAACCCAAATCTGAATGTGGGCGGTGTCATCTAATGGGTTGGAGTTTGAGACTGAATTAAAAGGGAGAAAGGAGGAAGCTTATCATGCCGTTCCTGCTATGATGGACTATGCCCTCAACCTGTAAACCAAAATAACTCTTCTTCCCTTAAGTAGAGTTTTGTCAGCGATTTAATCAGGTGAGAGAATTGTGCATCACCAATCATATGTCAAGCAGGTAATGGGAAGTGCACAGTACCACCTATGAGGTATGATCCCCACCCCCAAATTTTCAATATTCCCATGTAGACTGATCAAGCAAATGTGACCCAATACACCAAATGATGATTCTAGGTTAAAATTATACATCCACCACTATATTCGTTAGTTTTCTGCTGCTGTTAGAAAACACCATCACCAAGACAACTCACAGAAGAAAGTGTTCATTTTGACTCATGGTCCCAGAGGGTTAGAACCCATAGTGTTGGGAACAGCGTAACAACAGGTAGGCATGGTGACTGAGGCGGGAAGCTGAGAGCTGACATCCTCAACTATGAGCACAAAGCCAAGAGACTGAACTGGGAATGGCGTGAGGCTTTTAATCTCAAAGCCTGCCCCCAGTGACATACTTCCTCCAGCACGGCTGTACCACCTAAGTTCCCAAACAGTACCACCAACTGAGGACCTAGTGTTCAAATCCCCAAGACTATGGGGACACTTCTTATTCAAATTCTACAACCATTTCAAATTTTTCATTGTTTTGGGTTGTTTTTTTTTTAATAACAAAGTAGGGGAACCCTCCCATTGATTGTGAATGGTAGTCTATAGAAACCAACATCTTTTCCCCATGTGTGAAACCTATACTTATTTTCTAGTACATTAATTAACTGTAACCAAACTGGTTGGTTTTCATTCAATTTAAATCGTGGTTAATACAGCTATTTATTATATAATAAATTTATCTATAGTAAAATATAGATTTCTTAGGGAAGGCTAGAACCAGAAAACTCATCTATGCCATCTTGCTTCTGGGGTGATCTGATCTCTAAATACAGCATTGACCAAATGTCCGCACACATATGTGTACCTCATACCAAAGACAGAAGTTTCCAAGTTTCAACAGACTTTTCTTTTAGCCCCTTTACTATATGAGATTTAGATTCCACATCCTTGTTGGCGTTATTATAAAATGTGTGGACTTAATGCACGGAGTAAACCTCTTAAATGTATTTTCTCACTCAATTATTTAGACTTAATGTTTATGTGACAGTGTTGAGACTCTGAAGAGGTTTCCATCATATTCAAAGTATTGCTGCTCTCTGGACACCTCAGGGTAATTTCTGACATTACGACAAATATAAAAACTGAGTGGCTGAACTTGTGGGTATAAAGTAGTTACATTATAGCATTATAAATTATCTCTCAAAAGAACCTGTTCAGTCACATATTAGAGTTCATTTCTATAACATAAAATTTCATGTCTACACAGGGAAATCTCAGGAATAGTTACTTTATATGGTTCTGGGCTTTTCTTTCTGTATAAGTGAAAAGAATGTCTCTGGCATTACCATGGAATACAAAAGGAATGTACCACGTTACACGGCCATAATCGCTATAATAGCTATAAAGTGTGGCTGTGGGCACCTATTTAAACATGTATTTTATATTTAATAGCTATTGTATGTAAAATGAAACAAATTTAATTGGTAAAGTGACAATGGAGTGGTAAATGGAGTGGACACAGACGCTCCGTTCTTGCTATTCACTGTAGGCTGTATTCAAGTTTTCGAACTAACGCTGTGCCAGTTCCCATGACACCCTGTTCTGGTTTTCTTCTGGTCGCTCTGGCTCCTCAGCTTTACTTTCAAAATTCCTTTTCTTTAACTGCTATTCAAATACCTCCCTCTAGAGCCCTTGCCTGGCTCCAGCCTCACTCTACACTCTCTTTGGGGGGGAGCCTTCCCTTGACAGCAGCTACCCATGATGATTCCCAAACACGTACTTTGAACCAAAATTTATCTTCAGAGCTTCAAACCCAGCTACACACTTGTCTATTGGACATCTCTACTTGAGTGATTCACGGGTACTCAGAGCATGTGTCCACTGCTCACAAACCTTTCCATGTTCTTCTTCCTCTATTCCCTAGATAATCAAGTAATAGCTTTACCTCAACACCAAACTCTTGGGTTTGCTTTCCATCTTGTCTTTTATCTATCTTTTTTTTTTTTTTTTTTTTTTGGTTTTTTGAGACAGGGTTTCTCTGTGTAGCTTTGCGCCTTTCCTGGAACTCGCTTTGGAGACCAGGCTGGCCTCGAACTCACAGAGATCCACCTGGCTCTGCCTCCCGAGTGCTGGGATTAAAGGCGTGCGCCACCAATGCCCCGTCCATGTTGTCTTTAAGAAAAGATCTCTCACTGAACCTGGAGCTTGCCATTTCATTTAGGCAGACTAAGCAGCTGCTCCCCAGGATTAGCTTCTCCCCAGCCCAGCTTCAGGATTACAGATGAGTGTAGTCAGCCTCCAGCTTCCTAACACACACACACACACACACACACACACACACACACACACACACACAC